>ML986663.1:82960-192579 GCA_010094045.1 Lojkania enalia
TATCACCGCTATCGAGGGCATATAAGGATTATCCAGAACATTTTGGAGAGGTGCATGGCGGCTAGGCTGACTTCTTTTTCATACACCTAACCTTTTTTTTTTTTTTTTTTGGAGCGCTCCAGCAACTGTGCAATATTTACAAGAAGAATTGAGCAATAATTTCTGCCCTTTCAGTACATTATCAAAGCTTTGGCTCCCACACATGAAGCTGCTGAGAGAATTGGATTCTAGCTTAAAAAGCGTTCTAGAGTTTGACAATTCCAAAATGACGTTGTTGATATGCAAATACAACGCATTTCACATGTATCAAGAACAGCATCACAAACGGAAAACCTATGAAGAGGTTTTTGATGAGATGGAAATAGCGCTGTACCAGCTCGTAAGAGAGGAGAAGCGACACATCAATGAATTAGTCACGAGCCCTACGATCTCTGGGCTTTCGACCTTCATCAAATTGTGGCCCAAAGAGATTGGTGATGTTGGCCACCGAAACTACTCTATTGCAAAATATTTCTTTGATGCTTCGGGGCTTAATTCTGGGTGTTTTTGAGCCCGTTTGACAGCAATCAAGGCATTCCTATCGATAAGTATAATGAAGCCGGAGACTTCGCTTAGTACATTTATGCGAAGGGACTGTAGCTCAATCAATCATCTTGAAAATCTTTCAGAGCGCGCTAGACGAAGTACGGTATGCTTGGCCTAAAGATAAACCGACCATTGTTCAAGATACCCTTGTAGGCCTGGGCCGGAATTGCCCAAGAAAAATAGCAGCATTTATCGGTATCCTGGAGAGCAGCAGGAGTCGGAAGACTGAGAGAATTGTCAGAATACATGCTAGCCTAAGTCCCTTTGGGATCATTGAAAAGATTCTTAACTATGGCCGGAGAGCAACTGTGGTTCGGGTAATGCGTTCAATGAATTTGTGGAAATCCTTCATTAATAATGACCGTTTATTCACTCAATGTATTTGTAAGATCACGTGATGACCATAGTACCCTAGAGTTCTAATTCAAATAGAGAGTCAACTAACGGATCGATGTGGAATTATGAGGATTATTATAAGCCATTTATTGTACTTGTGATGTGACTTCGTGTCTAGAAATCCTTCTAAATCTCGGCCCATATATAGATTGCTTTTAGGCAATCTCTTCGTCTCTAGCAGAGGTTTTCTGTCCAAACCTTTTTAAAAAAGCCTTTTTCAGTCCAAGATAAAGAAAGCAGTATATATTTTTAGAGAAATATTAGGTCCGCCTTAATTAACTAAACCATCAGAAAGGAATTCGAAATGGCAAAACAGAAGATCCACAGGCAGTGCCCCGCTCACTGCATGAATCACACCTGAAAACCCCAGTTGTTACCCAGAATTTTCTACGTGTATTGCCCAAGTACGATAGGAACATGGTGAGGGACCTGAGGATCGAACTGCGCACCATGGGTCTTGATTGGTACAACATTTCAAACCCGCCATTAACTCCCGCCATAAAGTACTTGAAATGATCGTTCCTAATTTTAATTTATATAGCCAATTTATGTGCCTTGAATAACTAGAAAGGGCCTTATGGGAAATGGCTCATATGCGTGGGCGTGCATTATATGCGATCAGTGAAAGCACTGACACAGGGTTCTCTCGAACGCGAGGACTCAGCAAGACCCCATTTCCCCTAAGCCCCAACACAGAAGTCATTCACCTCTTCCGGGAATATATACTTCTTCCATAACAATTAATCCTACCAAACATATATTCAAGCACCACCTCAAGATATGCTCTCCGTAGCGCCCCAAACAAGCTCTTTAGGGATAGAAAGCCCGCAAAATGCTCTTCAAGCAAACTTCAACAGCATCCACACACTCCATCGGCACTTCGAATTAAGAACCCGCAGCTTTAATAAGCAACCCTGATATAGATCCTACGGACTCTCGCAGCGAAAACAATGGGTGGGATAGCATTACAACAGAACGCGGTTCGCAAGATCTCGAGGATGAGAGATATAACGAGCGCTAGGAGCACATTTTAGAAACTACTACGCGTCTTCAAGGTCTTACGCAAACGCGAGACAATGAAGGGATAACGAGGAATCCGAGTTATATTATCATTAGCGCCGAGTGGCTTCAAACAAGTTAAACGCGGTCAGGAAGCCGGAGGACGATCAGGTTTTGCGGGAGGTGTTTCAAAAGATGGATTGGCATCAGCCCAAATATTTGTAACGAATGTGTGTGCAAAAGGGCGTGTAGAGGACACGAAAACATCTCCTGCGATTCTCGTTGTCGTCATCTACAAGATTATACCACCCATGTGCGGTATGAAGGGGATATAGGCAATAGACAAGATATTATAGAAGTATGTGGCTAGGGAAGCATCGGTGGGCGGTGATATCGATTGAGATGGGCTTATATTTAGTGCATGAGGGGAGGCCTATTGGGGTAGAATGTAGCATCGTTCACAAATATAGTAGAAATGATATGAACCCAGGGGGTCACCCTTACTCAGGGCTTTTGAGTATGACTTGTTAAGGAGAGGCAAGATGTGAGCTAAGACAACGTCCCAAAACTAGAGATAGAGATAAGAAAGGAGACATAGGAAAACTAAAATGCTTGGAAATGATGACCCACTTCTTCTTGAGCCACCAGCTAACTAGCATCGTAAAGTAAAATCATGAACTCCTACTCTTGGACAAACATAAAAGCCTAAGAACAAGCCCTCTCTTACTAAAGAAACATCGTCTTTCCTATATCCCTCGTACGAATCCGACAAAATACTATCTATCGTCATCTACGAGAAGCTCACAAACTTCGGGTCCCTTGGCCTCCCATCCGGCCCAATACCATTCTTTTTGAACCGATCCTGCATGTAAATTCTCCTCGCCTCATCGAATGCAACACCCCGCCTCTGCATAATGTTCTGCACCTCAGCCTTCCCCGCATCATCCAAGCCCTGGCGGGAATCGCCGGCTTCGATGTTAGCCGAGAGGTCGAAGTTGGAGGAAGATAAACCAGCTTCGATGTCGTCGCGGAAGGAGGTAGGGAGGCGCGTGTAGATGGGTTCTGGGATAGGGAGACGGTGGATCCAGTAGTGACGAGTGAAGTACGCGACTATAGATAGTGGTTAGTAGGGCTAAAGAAGAGGAAGAGGGAAGATAAAGAGGAACATACTAGTTATAAGGATGAGGACGATAAAGGAGAGCGAGTAGAATAGGTAGCCCATCTTTTAGGTGTTGAAACTATTACTCCTGAAAGGTATGCTTGGGTTTGAGAGCTTGAGGATGCTCCGGAGCTCCGGTAGCTTAAAGGAGCGGAGATTATTAGAGAAAGTAGAACGTAACGAAATAGGTGAAATTCTAGATGTCAAGCTGCCGGCGCAGTGACCGTCATTACTTGGTTGTGGTGGTGAATGTGAGGCGTGTCGGTTGTCTGTCACGGAATGGTCAGGCGTTGATGTCTCGGCGCCGGGCTGTGCCATCATCCAGCAACGCGATGCTTGTCGTCAGACTACGCACGGGCCATTCCTCATACGGTTAGCCCACAGGCTAAGCGAATTTCGAACTGATCGAACACAGAAACTGGGACTTGACGATAATAGTTGACAGTCGACATACCTAGGACTACCGACAAAATGGCCTCGAACATCTCTTCCGACTTGATCTGGGAAATCACCCGTACGTTTTGAAACGTGGAAGCGAGGAGTTATTGAGATTATTGGCTAATGGATGGTAGGCGGCCACAGCTCCACTCTTGTCAAGAGGAAACAAGCTGGTGGACAACAGTTCTCTCGCGACCGCTTGAACTTGCGAAATCTGTACAGGCGCAAGGTTTGCTTTTGACTTTCAGTTTAGGGTCAATTGGCTGATTGAGAACAGTACGAGGGTGTCTGCAGTGACAAGGTACCTCGTCCCATTTGGAATCTACAGTTTCAATAACTACGAACGTTATAATGCGATTCAAGAAACATAGGCTAATATATTTGGATAGGCCATCGGTGTGCAACCAGCTAAGGAGGGCGGTGTTGTCCTTCTGACCAAGAAGGCTAACAAGGAGAACGCTCCCGCATCCCAGATTCAGGAAGCTACGTTCGGTCCCAGCACCTCCACCCGCAAGTATGTTCTCCCGCAGCATGAGCGCGAAACGAACAGGACTTGTTGAGCGTGGCACATGGAATCCAAGAATACAAGCTAAGGACTCTACAGAACCTACAAGGCGATTGCCAACAGCACTGCTAAGAGGAACTACCGACCAGACCTCCGCGCCGACGCTGTCGCCCGTGCCTCTGCTATCCGCAAGTCCCAGAAACCCGTAAAGGAAGACAAGCCAGAGAAATTAAGGGGAGCAAAAGCTAGGGTTGCTGCGAGCGCATAGGGTGCTAATGATAGGTAATTTGGGGTTTCACTCGATAGGTTCATTCCAGGCGAGAATTCGTGTCATGTGAAATGGGTATCATTCATGATGGCTAGGTCTATAAAATGAAGAGACTTTTCGCCATGAAACCGTACATTCCATCGATCATAGTCCACGCTAACCAAATATCATAGCAGAATGAGGAAATATAGCTAACAGATTTTACAAGATGGGACAATTGCATGCTCACAGTATAGCAATGTTCAATGAGGAGAACTTACAGTGCTCAATGTGACCAAGTGCGGTCGGAGATACATCGTATATCAAACTTCACACTCCGCCCTAGGTCCGTTATCCTCAAGCAGTGAAATGGACAAAACTAGTAGCTGGGTGAAGTCCTAATAAACCGACTGGTGTATCACAAAAGTGACGTTCATATATGACTTCAGCGCCGTGGGTAGCCGGGAGGGGTATTGAACCCTGGTGGGGCCTGCCCTGGAGGAGGGCCAAATCCAGGAGGAACCTGACCTGGCCCAGACATGAATCCATGAGATGGTGGACCAGGGGACGGGCCGTTGGAGAAACCGGGAGGCGGGGGCCAAAAGCTTGCAGGAGTACCACTTGGCGGTCGTGCAGGTAGACCAGAAGGTGGAGGAGGTAGCGTTGCGGGAGGTCGTGCGGCTGTCGAACCGCCAAACCCGGTATGTGGTCCACCTGGTCCTCCTGGCATACGACCATCTCCATTCATCATCGATGGGCCAGTTGGAATTGGCGCTGTCGGCGCTTGGAATAGCTGTGGGGGAAGTGGTTGAATCGCAGGAGCGACTCCGTGGGCCTTCGCCTGCTTCGCTAGCATACGTTCTGCTTCATCGCCGTGGCGCTCGCCTTTTCCGTCCTTCTTGTACGCATATTGCACCGAGATCTCTTTGTTCATCATATATTGGCCATTCATATTTGCAATGGCGGCATCAGAGGAGTCAAAATCGCCGTATGAGACGAATCCATAACCCTTACTTATGCCGACGTCGTCACGAGCGACTTTAGGCACGCTAACCAAAGGTCCGAATCGGCTGAATGTATCATATAGCGCCTTCTCGTCCACCATCGTGTCCAAGTTGCCAATAAAGAGCTCAGCGCCAATCTCAACCGTCTTCTGCTTGTCTGCAGAGGCTTTATTAACTCGGATAGGCTTGCCGTAAAGTCGGATCTGATTCATGATTTTCGCCGCATAGTCGGCATCTTCCTCGCTCATAAACTCGACAAAACCGAAGCCTTGGTGCGTTTGTGATACGCGGTCTTTGGGGAGATGTACATTTTGAATGCGACCAGCTTGAAGCATGAGCTCCCATACAAGTTGATCTGTCACGCGTTCATCGAGGTTTCCAACGTATACCGTCGCCTCCTTGTCTTGCTCCCTGAGGATGCGTTAATTGAGTTCTCTCACATCCTATTTTCAGTATTTTTTTTCTTACCAGTGACGTCCCCCAGAGCCCGACATATTGGTGTGCGATTTTTACGGCTGTGCGAAGGAGTGGCCAGAAGTGATGCCGGGGTCCTCTTGGAGCTGTACGATGACGCTGGAAAATAAATAGTCCGGCCTTGGCGCCGCGTCGGTGGATCGTCGACGGAAATTTAGGAACGACCTTCGACACCAATTTTCTCGAAGCCGTTCTCGCCCAACCCCATCGATAGCCAAGTTTTACTTCTTCTATCCTGTGCTGCATCAGTTCCATACTTCCACACCCGCCATGGCTTTTCAGCTTTCAGAAGAGTCTAAGGTATGGAGCCGTAGCTGCTTCCTTTCTCTAGACCTTTGAGCTGGAGCTAACACCTTTTCTAGGAGCGCATTGCGCGCGTCATTGACGTCTCTCGTGTTGCGATACATTAGTATGCTATCAAATGAGTTTGCATGGACCTCCCTATATTAACAAGCTCTAGCGGATACCTTCCCTTGATCCTCTATCTGGGTATGCTTGTTCTTCCAAGCTGGGTCTCGGAGTGCATCACTAATAGCATCCCAGGTTATACTCGCAGCGAGCCCAAACCATCTTTGATTCGGTAAACGTCGCCGACTGATATTATCAGGATCTCTCCTAACTGGGCCAGACTCTTCTCTCCTCTCGCGTGATACGAGCTGCATCATGACAAAACTACTTCGGCCCAATGTTTGGGCCATTTGTATAATACCATGCTAGGGTCCAGGCGCAATAGGCATCATGGGGATATGGGAGGATGGAGATAGAATTGGTGGATCGACCGACCAAACGATTCATGCTGTGCCATCGGAGTGCATGTCTCGCCTCGTTAGCATACTCGTCGCAGCTGCCGACTCTACTCGACCGGTGAAGGCAGGCTTGCAGGTCGGTTTGTACAACAGACAGGGCCAGTCGGTTAATCGAAACACTACACTTTGCACATGTCTCTGTGGAGCGCCTCTCGTGGTTTAGGCGCACGGAAGCGCTAGCCCACCGGAAGCTGGCTAGGTCGCGCGCGTGTCAGCCTGTAGGCGGACGGTGATGAATGCCATCGACAGCGCGCAAACTCCTACACCTATAGCGATGATGACGGAACGTGCCGGCGCTGAGGGCTGGCAGCGAACCCAATATATCTGGCCAGCCCCAGCCCCAGCTCTGCGTCTGCTCTGTCTTGGGGTTCCAGCTTGGTGATTCTGCCAGCCCAATTGCCCATTGGTATGGCCTCGCTAGAATGCAATGAGTACAAATGCAGACGCTGAGGCGTTGCCCAGCCATGTCGGCAGCGAGGTAAATTTGCGATTCCGAAGCATGGCGTACGCCAATGGCGTTCGTGCGCACACCCCACGTGCTGACGGCAACTCCATCGTCTGGCACCCTTCGACGCGCAACAGCAAGGTTGCGTATTGACCACTCACCACCGTGTCTTCCGACACCATGAAGCCATTGCTCCAGCCCCGTGGCTCTGGGGTCTGTCCTGCCCCAACTCTGGGCTGCTCTCCAGATTTCTGTTGCCCCCACGCATCCCAGCGCCGCCTGTATATCGCTATTCTCCCCCAGTCGATTGCTTCCGCTGCTCCATTCTTTCTCTATTCTGTGACCATATTCTATGGCCCGTTTCGATGGTGACGTCTAGCCAACAGCTTCACTTGATTGTCCCCTCTCATTCCTAGGCATTTCATCCATGACCCCCTTCAGCCCCTCACGATGACGGCAATTCCAAGCATCGGGGATATCCTGATGCTGTCACAGTTAGCATTGAAGATCGGCAGGGCCTTTACCGCGGGCTGTCAAGGTGCGCCGGCCGCGTTCCTGGAAGTCGAATCCGAAATCAACGGGCTGGCCAAAGCCCTAAAACTTCTAGCTGAAACCTTGTTTACCGATTCCGATGGTAGTCTACCGCAGCAGACTGATGATGACACCCGACATGGCGCGGCAATAGTCCTGCTCTCGTGTCAACGGTCTGTCAAAGACTTGGACGCTTTAATGGATCAGTATCAGGTCATTAAAAAGCATCGAACCGTTGGCGGGTTTGCTATTGAGAGGTCGTGGAGTGACTTGGTGTTAGCCCAGTATGAGACGGTCTCTTGGACAACAGGGAATGGGAGTATCGAGGACCTGCGAAACATGCTGCGCATATATGCGAGTACCATCACCTTGATAACCCAAGCCCTACAAAGGTAAGCCTCAATTATTCGCTTTGCATATAAGTCCATGACAGGTGAAGCCGAGGCCGTTTGCCTAGTAAAAAACTGCAGAAGTATTGGGCTTTTCTCGAGAAACATATCTCAACATGACTATAAAACTTGTATTAATACCATCTCTTGCATCGTACATATTAGGAAAGACTCACTAACTAAACTAAAGCAAATCATCATCCCGTCTCGAGGCAATCCTCCAGCCCCTGGCAGACAAGTTCGACAGTCTTTATCAGAATGTAGAAAATATTACAAAGCGGCTCGATGAGATCCATCACACCATTGTGGAGATTGCTGGACGAACTCCACCTCTCCCCCCAGCACGTGATCCTGATAGGAGCACTATTAGCTCCCTTCAGCTTGATTTACAGCGGCAAACGAGTCCGAAACCAGAATCGTACCTAGCGCATCAGTATTTTCCTCCACGGCAACCTTCTACGAACTCGCATACTCCCCCTTCACCTAGTCTCACCGTCACCACGGTACCTTCATCACCATCAGGTACAATGACGTCGACGTCTACTTCGCCTACGAGCCGAAAGCCCATTTTAGAATTCAGCGTCGGCGGATCCTCAAGCCGATACTCTTCTAGCTATGCATCTTCAGAGGCGGGAACGAGTACTTGGTCGCCTGTTGCGGGATCGTACCGCAATTCATACCTCAGTCGTCAGTCTTCTAATGTAAACTCCACGCTCGTCACAACTCCTGAACATCGAGAGCCGAATACAAGACCGGAGTCCATTATTCTACCTCCATTGCCACCTCCCGCAATAGACATTCTGCCTGACCAGGGAATTGAGAATGCAATGTCCATATCGAAGCTCAGCATCCATCCACCCACCCAGCCAGATATTGTGAAGCTGCATCGTAGTTCAACAACCTCAAGTCAAAAGGGGCTTTTTGAGAGAGAGGCTTTCCGCAATGCGGCGATTTTGTGTGACGTGTAAGTAGCGCCTACCTACAGTACTTTTCTATGCAAGAAACCTTACATTCTGATACATAACAGCCGTTGCATTCTCGTCGAATACACACAGAAAGTCTCCCCAGAAAGTGATGACGTCGAAATGATTTCAGCATGTGAGGATTGTCGCGTCGCCGTTGTCCGCAAACGTGAACCAGCCCAAGATAACTCTGTACGAATCATGACATCTATCTGGACTTTCAGCGACGACAACACTATACGTATGGAATTGAAACTCGCCGAAGGTGAACTGTATGTTCCTTACTCAAGCTACTTCAGCCCGGAGAAGGTATCTATGACAGTGCCATGCGAGCTCAAATTCCACGACGTAAAATTTGGCTCGCGGCCATTGAGGACAGCGAAGACGCATTGGATCAATTACGTCTTCGACGACCCGCAAGGTAAGTCCACAGTCGACCAATTCACCCCTACCTCTTCCCATCTATTTCTTTGATTACAGACCGAGAATGAGTAAGGCTGATGAGAGTCCAGGAGCCATTCTCTTCCAAAACGAAATCATGGGCCGCACTCTCCTAGGCACCTACCGCACCGAGAAAACGCTCCGTATTCACGAAGGCGTCAAAGGTGCTTTCTCCTACCAAGAGCAGATGTGCGGCATGGAGAATCTGCGGATCTGGGAGGACGAGGAAACGGCTGCCATCATCGCCATGATCCACTTTTCGGCGCACTTTCGCACAGGATACTTAGCTTTTTACCTCAATTCCATGAATGCGCCTCTTAGAGTGAAAGATGAGGGTGGGAGGGAGATCAAGATTAAGGGATTGAGAGTCCCGATGGAGAAAGGTGCGTTGAGGAAGGATAGTGGAGCGGGCTACGCAAAGGATGTAGATAGGAGGAAGATTATTAGCGGGGCAAGAGTGGAGTTTGCGAGTGAAGCTGAGAAGAAAGAGTTTATGTGTCTAGTGAGGAATGTGCAAGGGGATTTGAGAGACTTGCCTGACCTTCTTGGTGTTAATTAGTGTCACTACTTTTCAATTGGCATGGACAGGTGTTGGGTTAAGATAATCAGAATGCATAGGGGCGGCTAGCGAGTTTTGTGCGGAAAGGCGATGTACATGATATTATATACCTTACGGTATTTTTGCCGGCTTTAGGATGTAAGGTTGAAACCTTATCATAAGAATCATCTATTTCAATGACCTGGAATTGGAGGGTTATCTACCAAAGCCTGAGTAGGCACTAAGGATAGCTAAGAAGCAAAGAAATATGAGGCGTCTCGGCTGCTGCAAATCGTCATCAGAAGGGGTTGGGTTCAGGTCAGTGGAATGCATGGAGGTAAATACCGAGTTGTGTAGGAGAAACAACGATGCGCATAACATTAAATATTGAAGCATAATCTCTCAGATAGCAAGGAGATGTCCCGCGCATCCAACATCATTTAGTAATATTTCCCATTATAGTATTTTAGTCTGTTTGAAATGTATCTGAGGAATCCTGCCATTTCTTCAACCAGCAAATATAAAGCATAGAATTTATCTTCAGCCGCCACAGCAACATGAAAACTTTTCGGAAAGTGGCAAAAGAGATTCCAGCACAGCGCCGGCATAGACATCACTGGAATTAGAAGAGAAGGCGTCACGGGAGTTCCCCCGTTGCAATAGAGGCCAATTTCTAACACAGCTTACTCAACTGCGCCGAAAATCACAGTGAAACAGATACCGAAGATTACATTCATGGTATACCGGTTGTACTAAGCTTGTATAACAAATAATGGTATTGAGAACGTAGTATTACCTAAGCATGCGGTTAAATCCAAGGGAATGTGTCAAGCGAGGCTCCCGTACCAGTTCCGGAGGAGACTGTAGTAAACCTTGCCCCCGGGAACTCTCAGCCTCAATCCATGCCCATAGATGCCTAGCACAGCCCCTACGACAGTTCCATGGAAGATCTTTAAACATCATCTGATTAGAATTATGACGCTCGAGCGCCAAATTGAACGATGAATACACTTCCAGATTGCATAATATGCCTTTCCCCAACGCAGGTCCAGCAGCGCTGCCCATTCAATGAACTCCGTGATGTTCATAAAAGCTAGAAACCGCACAACAGCACTTCGGCTCATTTCATATCACATCACACTCCTAACACATCAATCAGACCTAAGTTTTATTACTGAAAAAAAAAAAAAAAAAAAAACCCTCCCCCGCCGAACCCGGATCGAGATCAGGCAGATATCGTAAGTGTGCCTAGGACGTCCACAACGCTTACGACGCCGTATACACTATGCTAAGCGCCCCTCAAAGTCGCAAAGGAATGGCTGACCACCTCGGAGAACGAGGAACTAAAAAGAATACACGCCAGAAAAAAAAGAGTGAGATAAAATGGAGAATCGAGCTAGCAAAATCCAAACGCTCCTCCCGCCACCAAAACCAAAATGTTCTTCCAGAAAATTTTCGAGTCCAAATAGATAAATCACCCTCATCCCATTTGACTCCTAGCACCATTCGAAGTTAGCTTCGCAAACGCGCATGTCGCCGCAAATATATCTCCCGAGTCTTGCGCCTCCCGCAATTAATTGTACGCCGTTGAATCCTCAATTAGCCCGCTTACGCCACGTAATACAACTTCATGGCGCTGACCACCCGCTTCCTACAAACAGGGCAGTTCTCCACCCGCCTTGCACACGGCAAACAAGCCACCACATGTCCGCAGTCATAGAACGCTGCATCTGCACTCTCTTCCCAGCAGATTCTGCACAACCTCTCTGTCTCTTGCGCATTCTTCCAGTGAGTAACGCCCTCGCCAAACCTCTTATCGTTCTTCCACCCTCCAACATACGTATTTCCAGTGGCGGCTTCGACAAAGGTTCCGGTACCATGTTGCTGATTGGCAACCCATTCGCCATCATACGTATCGCCATTCTGGAAGGTATATAGGCCATGTCCATGGCGCTGGGAGAGCCGGAAGGAGCCTTCATATGTGGCGCCGCTGTGGTAGATACGCGTACCGTGACCGTGTCTGTGGCCATTCTTGATCTCGCCCTTGTAGTACTGGGATGAGAAATAGTTGTACGTGAAGTGGCCATTCAGCCGGCTAGGGAAGTTTCGTAATTGCGCACGATATGCTAGGAAGGCTTGAGGATCAGCAAAAGCCGCTTGGGCAGCGAGAGCACTGCGTTGCTCTTCATTCACGGGGAATGATGCGATAATAATTGTTGTATTATGGAGTTCATTACTCTCGAACGACTTCCGAGCACGGATGGGATGTGCAGATGTCAAATCTTCCTCTTCAAAAAGCTCAATTTTTTTGTCAGAAGGCAGACCAAGTAATGAAGTGATGGTATTATCAACTCTAGCAGCTTTCGGAGCAATATAAGAACCACGAGATTGGAGAGTCTGCGTTTGCGGATCGAAGAATTTGATAAAAAAGTAGATTTCTTCTGGCGGTGGAGGTGGAGGCGTAGTCTGTTGAGATTGCTGTACCGGTGGCGCGGGTTCAGTAGGAAGAGCGGCTGGTGGAGGTGGCAGGGGAGGATTCTCTTGCGTGCCACTCATTTCTGTGTCGGTCGGAGCAGTAGGGTTGGGAATAACAACATCTACTGCTGGGGGATCCGCAACAAGATCAGTATCCGCAGAGACTTCTACTTCTACTTCGATCATCGCCGTGTCAACAAGCTCTGTAGTATCCTGAGCAGGAGGCTGCGTCTCCTGTTGTTGTGACTCTGACCGTTCGGGTATTGATTCATCCGGCTCGCTCATTGGCGTGTCTTCCGGAGGCGATATGACTGGTACTTCAGGTGCAGGAACATCATTAGTAGGGGGAGCTTCAGAGACTGACGCCTGAGATTGCTGCGCTGGTTCTGGTGATTTTGGCTGTTCCTTCGATAGTTCGGGCAGATTAGCATAGTCAATCACATGGATCCAGATGCGGTATGCTGTCCACGAATATGGGTAGTCCTGAAGAGCCCAGACCTTTGACTCATCCGCATAATGATCAGTGCTACCACACGAATACTCGATTTTTCCGGTTCCTAATAGATTGGGTCGCGCGTACATTCCTCTTATCGCGTCAAGGAACCAGAATTTAATCTGGCGGGGATCTTTGATGTCCTTCACAGCGGCAGCGAGCTTGTCTCGGATCTCTCTGCAACCATCTGTGGCTGCTAGTTGCACGGAATAAACAAGCTCAGAAACTCCAGTCTGCCACTTTGGGTCGTATGCATCGAAAATTCCTGGGCCTTCATGCTGAAGAAAGGCTCGAGAATCGATAACTTGAAATGAGTGAACCTTTGGTAGAGCGATGTCTGATGGTTTGACTTCCTGCTGAGCGTCTGGTGTCGGAGATTCAGCAGGATGTGGCGGACTGGAAGAAGGCGGAGGTGCACTTGAAGCTCGCTGCTTTTCGACTTCATTAAGGAGCCACTCCGGTACTTGCCATTTTTCGGAGTCAGGCTGCGACTTAAAGGCTAGTTGTGTTATGTCGTCTCGTACATACATAACAATGTATGCAATGGGTTCATTACCAATGACCTTTTCTCCCCCATTTTTTCCCTCGTGCGCATCTATAGCCTGTCGCTTGGTCAAGCATTTGACCATATTCTCTTCCCTCGCATCTGTATAACTATACCATTTAGTGCCTGGACCCTCGGGTCGAAGAACCGGATGGTAAAGATATGACTGGAGAGTCTGCTTATGAACTATAAAACCGTACAAGGTATACGATGTTCCCTGAATATTAATATGGTCATCAAGGCGGACCTTGTTGAGCAGCTTCACATATGACCGTGATGCCATATCAAATTCTTGTCGTTCCAGCTCGATGGTCAGCAGTTGCGGTAGCGGTTTCCCAGGATCGGTAAAGTGTGTGGCCTTATTTATAGCTTCTTGCATGCTGCTGACGCCTATGACAGGCGCTCGATAATTGGGCACTCCGGAAGCATAATTTCGCTTCTCGCCGAAGAGATTGTTCAAGATATTGGTGTACGGTGTGTCCTGCAGCTCTTCCTCGATCTTGAAACGCAAAATTTCCCATGTCTCTATAACGTCTAGTTTGTCTTGGCGTTCATGGATCCCATACCACTCTAAGGCATCCATTAGGTCATCGAGACCGACGGCTCCAGACCCGGGTTTAACTTGTGTACGGAGCATATAAAGAATTTTTTGAAGAGCGCTAATGAGTGGCTTTGGCCGAACAAACGCATCCTTCTCAGGGTCCGGGACTTGGAAGTCGTACAAGAACTCTCTAAATGGCTTAAAAAGTAACCATGATGCAACTGCAGATATCATATTACCACCAGGAGCACTAGTACCTTCACCTAATGCTATCGACTGAAGTCCTGTCATCGCAAAGCTATCCCAGGGATTATCCCGGCTGTGATGTTCCCACAAGCAGTTTGTCTCGTCGTTGATGATACGGATATAGCCCGTGAAGGCGAGCTTGTCATCCCGTAACATTGCTTGCCGTTGGCCTCGGATGCGATGTGGAATATCATAGTACGGCCCGTGAAATCGCGTCCAGCCCCAGTCAGGGGACCCGGTGCAGAATCGGTGCAAGCATGTTCGAGAAATATTGACCCGCGGTTCACTAGGATTGTATAGAACAACTGACACCTGGGCAGCTACACTTTTTCGTTTTGGAACTGATCTCGAACCAAGTAGAGGTAGAGGCGCATGCTGCGGTTCGCTTACGACTGAGCCAGTGTCGGTTGCTCCATCTTTGGTCGACGCCATTTCTTCGTCGTCCCTAGAACCTTCTTCACTCGCCTTCACATCCTCTTTCTTAACTTCTTTGTCGTGGACACTAAGGCATTCCACGTAAACACTGAGGTAGTCGGAATCGTTGCCTTTCGGATAAAACTTTATCTGCCAATCATATCCCCCAATGCTGACGACTTGCGATTTCATGACTAGATCCCTGTTGGGCATTTCCTTCGTACCGTTGTAATGCTCGATTAGCCATTCAATTCGACCGCTTGCACCTGGGGTGAACTCAGGTTCGTCGAGGGGCACAAAAGCCTTCTTTTCCCAATAGTCATGATCTAGAGCGCTCACTTCCACACTTGCCTCGATCTCTTTCAATTCGGCCTCATCTGGAGAAGATGTGTCTTCCTGAATCGGGTGCCATGGCTGGCCACCATCGTCGTCATCAGATGAATCCGAGTCAGACCGGACGGGCTCGACAGGCGGCGGTGGAGGCTGGAGGCTTGGATCTATAGGCGGAGGTGGTTCTACCGGAAGCACGTTCTCTGGTAGCGGCTGCACAATGTTAACACTGTGCAATCGGGAGCAACAAGCCAACTTACCGGATCCTCAATACTTGCTACGTCTGGCGGTCGATTATTACTACCTGGTGCATCTTGGGAGACTCCATTGGGAGCTGGAGAGCTTGGAGTGACACCGGGAGCCCCATTTGGATCAGCTGAGCCATTCGGTAGTACAAGGCCTTGGCTGTTGTCCGGCGTGGTGTCCATGGCATCTTCGTCTACGGCAGCAACCTCCACAGCGACGTCGCTCGCGGGAAGAGCGTTGCTTCTATTTGTATTTGCATCTGTGTGTCCGTTTGTCAAACCGCCGGAGTCTTGCATCTGGGCATCTGCGTGCCGGTCATGGTTCTGTCCTGTGGGAGGCTGTAATGTGGTGGAGGTGGACATATCAACGTCTTCAGCTGCTGCTGCTGGTAGTGGTGGCGGGGAGGATACGGGGGTCTGCGCGTGGTGCAAGTGGTTTGGTGATTGAGGCGGCGATGAGAAGGATGGCGAGGACGGCGACTGCGCGTGCTGTCCGAAGAGGAGGGGAGGCGGCTCGACAATGCTCATCGCGGCGGCCTTGTGTGCGGGCTTATGTGGTGAGTGCTAGCATATATAACTGAATGGAGAAAGGGTAATGCAACGAGGGCGATTATGTAGAGCAGGTAGCCGAAAGTGAATATATAAGATGTGCGGTGAGGGAGCGTGCGGGTGGAAGGGAAGCTACGGCTTAGCTTATCGTGAGCTCGATTAAGCTCTAGCAACGACGAGGCTGTTGGCTCGAGGACGCAGCTCCGAGCGGCAGATGAATAATGAGAGATGCAGTGGATAGGATACGGACTTGAGGAGTCAACGGCGAGAGACAACAAGCAAAAAGTCGGAGTCGTGGCGCGGGCTTTATGGCTGGCCAGTGACTGCCTATGAAGTGTACAGCTGTAGTTGCCTGAGTGAGGCTGCGCTAGCGAGCTCTCCCCCGCGTCCACTTGCGAGGAACGGGTTAACGGTTCACCCTTGAACTCGCCGCCAGCAGCCCTTCGTTGCGGCTCTAGCTCCCTCGCGTTGTTAGATACTATGGCATCGGTGGCGATCGGCGTCGCACCTCAGCCGCTATGTCAGCGTACATCGCTGTTTGCTCATAACATCGTACAAAGGTACATCCATCTTGAGATCAGGCAGAGATGCTCTTCTTTCCATTCTGGGACTAGCACGTTCCACCCTGTCCACCCTGACCCTGACTGGCTAGGTGGGGGCCACATGGCGGCCTGCTGCGTTGCGTGGGCGTGAGTTGGAGGGCATTAGGCATACATTATGCTCACGTCCAGTCCATTCAGGGGAATAGTTCACCGACTGCGGCTCTCTTTCAGCCGACGAGACCTGTGTCCTGTGTGCCTCAACCGGGACTTTGCAAATCCAAAAAAATCTTTTCTCATTTGCATCGTCTACTCTACATACTGATCAGATTTGGACACACACATGCCTATGGGAGAATTGTGGCCTGCTTGCTGTAGTAGAATCCAAATTGATTCCACTTGCTCTAATTCTAACTTTATATAGACCAGTATCTGCCATAATCTCTAACCTATGCTACTTTTCTACTTGTGTAGCCTTGGCGAAAGTCGCTGCTACAATCAGTGGGAAAACAATAGTAGCCTCTGCGTAGACCTTCACGCTGTCAGCATTCGCCCTGATCTTCCCCCAGCTGACTGCTTCGTCCGGCCTCGCTCCCGCGTCGCTGCCGTCAAACTCCTGAGCGGTGTTGATGTACACGGCACTCTCTGCCCCATTCCGCATCAAGCACGCATTCGCGATATGATGCTTGATTACGCCACCACCGAGAGTGATCATTCCGACTCTCCTTGCTCTTACAGCAATCGTGTTTAATTTTCGGATATCTTCGACGATGTCTATTCGAAGCTGTTCCGGCGATGATTTGAATGTGTGGAAGTACAGCATGTCTCCAAGACTCCCGTCAGTTAGTGCTGGACAAAAGACTGGTATGCTGTTCTTCCATGCCCAGTAGTAGACGGACCTCTCATCATCAATCTCCTTCCCGAGGCGGTTAATGACCCTACTGGGTGTCCAGTGAATGGGTTCCTCTGTCTTCTTGCTAGCCTCTTGCTCTTCGAGCATCTTGTCAAGAATAGGCACAACCCAATCTTCGAAGGCACAGTAGTTGCTATTCGGAACAAATAAGTTACCAATTCGGTTCATGCCTTTTGCGCGGAGGCTTGCCCCTGGCGCTGCAAATGATCCAAGGTAGGTTGGGGCGAGGCATTTAATAAAGTCTTCCTCGACGCCACCAGCGGTCGTAACGATGGCCGCCACATGCTTGTGCTGAACGAGGTAGCGAAGGGTTTCTCGCAGGCCAGAGGAAATTAAATTCGATGTATAACCTAGAAATATCGTTGTCTTATCTGCTGTTTCAGGGTCCTTCCACGTGCGCTATCTAGTAGTTAGTGAGAAACCCTTGGGCAAGATGAGGTGGCGATGTCAAGGCCCGGGTTAGTGAAATGTTATCCCCGGCTAAATTGTTTCGCCATTACGGGAGGAACGCAGGGATGTTTGAAGTGGAGCTGCAGCCTCGTGGCCGGTCTCCGTCGCCAGCCGGCACCATATGAGATTTTCGTGGACAACTCACCATCTCGTTAATGATTCGCACCGCCTCTCCCATCAAGGTTGCCTGGAAGCCCATATTCGCCATGCCACCCACCAGCTCCTCGACAGTAATACTGCGCTGAGCATAACTGTTGAAGTCTATGCCCTGCACCTCTTTGGACCCCTCAGGAACAGTCTCGGATGGCTGTAAGACCGCATTAGTCGCGACGGATGGAGCCGCTGCTATCGCATCATGATTGGCGGCCGACATGATTGTGAAGTCTGGAAGGATGGCCGAGCACTGTGGAGTCCACACAGAGGCCTAAGGAAATCGCGTGATTATGTAATGAGAGAGTGTATGCGCGGAAATAATCTTTAGTGGTTTGAAGCTGGCATTCTGTGTTGTTTTCCGGTAGTGTCACGCGTATCGGGGCTTTTGCCACCGAGAAAAAAAGGAACCCTGGGACACTCAACGCACAAAGTACAATAGTGACAGCCGCTACGACTGCAGGGCCCAATCAACAAATCAAATTCGGACCGTGATGATGTTGAGTAGCTGTAGGCACGAAGGATGCTTTGAGCATCTGAGATCCGATCTGAAGAATTCGAGGCAAAATTGGGCGAGATGCCGCACGCCGCCGGGCTGTCCGCAAATGGCAATCCAAGCGAGATCCTTTGAAGAAGCCACCGCCCGCACGGGACGCTGATCGCGCACCAGCCGGCCCACCACTCAGAGGATGACGGCCAGGGCAAAGGCCGCGACACGCCTAGCACGTATCCTCGATGGCAGCCTGGGGTGCTGCAGCAGCAGTGGAAGGCGTCTCGAGTGACCTTAGTAGCGACGCGCGACGGATGTTGTGGTCTTCAACGATGCTTCGATGGGATAGGACCGTGCAGCTTTGCGCATTTGAGACGTTTCACTGCGACCAGGGGCCGCCCCCGCGTGAAGAGCCAAATTGGCCCATCTTCAAAATGACGGCCAATCAGACACCGGGTGTCAGCAAAGAATGGGAATGCACCGCTAACCCGATTGTACCCCAGGGCAGTGCGCCGTTACTGGATTACCTTGCTTGTGCAGAGCCGACGCACGCTGGGCCTGGAGTTCTCGTGCGGCCTCTCCTCTCCTTCTTCACATCCTCACGTTCTGACGACGACTTCTCGACATGTCCCCAGCGTGCATCGGCTCGCAGCTCGGCTAAGGTCGCCTCGCCTCCTCATTACCATCTCTTTCGTCGCCTCACGTCCCGGGCGCGTTGCTGTGAAAGAATAGCGGCGCCACGTCAACGGGGGGTGTGAACGAGACTTCTCCAGCCTCGATCCGGCCGGGTTTGCCTACCGCGTAGTGCAACCGCTCAGGACGACGACTAAAGCGCCTCGAGGCGGCTGTCGGCGGTGTCTAGCGTTGCTTTCGAGCCCACGAAGACGTTTATCGGGCGGTGGCAGCAGCAGCAGAAGGCGATCGTTGAATCTCAGCTCCAGGCTCGGCGGCTGGTTCCACTTGCCCAGGTGTGGATCGGGTTTGATGCGGCTGCAACTGCACCTCCCCAGCGCGCTTTCCTCAAATCCAACATTCGCCAGCGCACAGACCGCGTTCTAAATAAGATTCTGCGCTAGTGCTTTTAGCGGATCCGAGCTTGTCATCCATCACCTCAAAGCACAACACCTTCGATATCGACACCTCACATTTAACGGCCCTGCGCGACCACGGTTTCCATCGAGCTATACAGCAAATACCCAGTACATCTGCCTGTCGCTTTCGGTATCCGCACCTCATCCGCGCCCTTGTCCCAGGAACTCGGGTTGTGTTTTGCCCTCACCACGTGGGCATAAGGAGACAACCTTGCTGAGGCCAAATCCCATCGGACGTCCCTGTTAACCGTCCACCGTACTAACTCATCAATATAACCACAGATCCGTACTATCATTGTGCGGAGGGAGAAAAATACCTTGTCTTTTCCGCGAATCAGTGCAGCATCAGTGCAGCATTCTTTTCTTCGATCGCTGTTCTGGAATCTAGTTTTCTTCCAATCATTGGTCTGACGCCTTCACCGCTTTGAATTCAAGTGCGAAATCGCATTTAATCTATAATAAACCGGAGTTTCTCCGACTGAGCGAAACAAAACCTTGGAAGCACCGTCCACATGTGTTGTGTAAAAAAAAATATTTGCATCCAACCCCAAGATGTCTTCTTCACGATACCCGGACAACAGGTATCCGCGCGAGCGCGAGCGGTCACCATACCGGGACCGAGACAGAAGATCCTCAGTCTACGGAGGTGGGTATCTTTCAAGAGGTAGCGACTCGAATGGTAGACCAAGTATGGACTCCAGTGCATTTCCTTCTAGAGATGTTCCGCGTGGTCCAAAAGCAACTGGAGATGCACCGAGAGGACCCAACCCAGGACCGCCATCTGGCATCCCTTCTGGGCCTCGTGAAGGGCGTGGACGAGGTTTTGCGGGCCGAGGTGACGGCCCCTTGTTAAGGGATGCTCCGCCGCTGTCGAATAATATTCGAGATCGGGATCAATGGAGGGCTGATCGTGATCGCGACCGTGACAGAGATCGTGACAGAGATTTTGATCGAAGAGAAAGGCGCCCATCTCCCCGTGGACGGTCTCCAATTCGTGATTCGCGCGATTCAAGGGATTTTCCTAGGGACCTGGACATAAGTCGAGCGAGGCGAAATTCACGAGACGGGCCGCCATCAGCAAGCTCAACTTACTCTGATCCTCCGCTTGGGAGTGCTTCGTCTTACCGTGGTAGCGGGATAGGCCGGGGGCGCGGAGGTGTTCGAGATTTCGGTGGAGACTTTCGAGGCCGTGGGAGGGGCTATCATAACGAAGATCGTGACCGGCACCATGACACGCGCGATAGAATTCCGGATCGTTCCTATAGACCACGTAGCCGATCAAGAGAACCGCTACGCCGAGACCGGGATATTCGCGATGACCGAGACTTCGACAGACGTGATCGCGACGAACGCAGGTTTGACCGAAGAGAAGATGACCGGCGCGGCTACGACTCTTATATAGGCCCGGGCAGCTCGCTAAAATCTAGCTTGCGAACTATGGATACACATCGTCCCAGCGCGAACGTTGACTCTCGTCACGTGATAGTGACCCCTACCGGGCCTTCAACACCACACGGTTCTCATCATCCATCGGTGGGCGATCGGTTAGGGCCACCGGCGGACACATTTTCTCGTCGTCCATCTGTTGCAGCCGAGCCTTTAGGTGCGAAAGACGCGAGACGTGAGTCAGACAAGAATGATCTCTTGGCGAGCCGTGTGGAGGCTTCAAAAGATAGGTATGCTCCGCGGGCGTCGTCTCCGCCAGCCGCAGTTCCCGCGTTTGGTCACTCCCATGTCTGGAGAAATCCTGCGCTGGATACCAAACCGACTGCAGCTATACATACTGCTAAGCCTATCCTAACTCCATCGTCGACTTCTGTAACATCAGCCCCTGTAACAGCATCAGCATCGCCAGCCCCTACAATATCAAAACCTAGTATTCCATCCGGCCTATCCACAGCCCCTCCAACCGGACCAAAGGCAGACAGAGTCCCTGAACGCCCACAGCCGGAAATCCAGAACCAAGACACAAGGCCGCCCGCGATCGAGCATTTGCGAACTGAGCCATCTTCCCGTCCTACCCCAACTTCGACACATAATATAAATGGCCCATCTTCTGAAGGAGTTGAGCCAAAACCTGCAGTCCAATCTCCAGTAAACTCGCCGCCTTTGGGGCCAGGGACCCGGCCTCGACCTCTGCCAACCGGCCCCCAAGCCACGCTCCGGTTGAACGTGTCTCCTTCTTTCTCCAGGCCTCCACAGCCACCATACACAACGCGGGAAGCATCACCCACTGCAATTCCGCTGGGACCACGAAACCCAGCGACAATAAGCACGTCACCGAAAAATGTACCAGTCAACATCCCAACAGGCCCAAAGGCGGACAGAACGAATCAAATGGCAACCCGCCCGCAGATGTATCCTCCGCCTGATCGTTCTCCCTTCTCAGCTTCACGGTTACCCCCAGGAGTCGGCCTTCCCAAGAGTAATCAGTGGGTTAGGCCAGGTCTTAATACAAGAACACAAATCATTCCTACAAAGCGTGAATTTCCTAATGAGGACCGAGATCGACCTTTTGGTACGGCCCCTAAAGCTCCTAAGCTTGAAAGCGCCTACCCATTAGGAGACATATCACGCCATGACCATCAGAAGCCCGAATCTACCACCTCTCGACCCACTAGTGAACCCGCAGGTCCCCGTGACCGAACTTCACTCGCTCAACCTCCCAAACCGCCTTCCCCCAAACCCTCACCCGTTAAGAACCGACGAATGTCTGACGTCTCTATGACTGATGCTTCTCCCCGTGCTGAGAAACCGCCTATTTCAGCTGCTTCTTCCGCACCTGAGGTCATGGAGGACTCAGATGATGACCTTGATCTCGACGAGGCAGATTTTGCTGAGTCAGAGGCCAAGTATACCAGAGAGAAGACGATTCTAGAGTCAAAGCGTGTGGACTTGAGTATACGGAGTTTACGTGCTACCACTCCACTTCAAGACGTTATGATGCTTGCCTGTCTCACTATCGAACATCTTCCTCAGCACCAGCCTAAAGGAATTGATGAGGAGATGACATCCCCACCACATTTACAGCAACCACCTGACAGTACAACAACAGAGCTACTTACCCCAAGGGCTGAGGAATTAACAGACATGGTCATAGTAGAGAAGCCAGTAGCTCCAGCTACAAGGGCCTTGCGATCGCGGCGGGAGCTTTCTACCGAGCCAGAAATAGAGCCTGATCTGAGTTCCCTTCCTTACCTTGGATCTGGCCCGCCAACGCCCTTGTCCGATCAGGGCCAGGATCGACCACGGTTTTCGGAGTCGGTCGTTCTTGCGATTCGGAGTAATCTGAAGAAGGACATTATCTCCGAGGCTCCATTGGAAGAGGTCCTAAGGCAATATGCAGCTGTTTACAAGAGCTGGCGGCTTTCTATTAGGGAGATAGATGACGAACGTGAGTCGGAAGAGCAAGACCGGCAACACTCTGCCGAACCGGGAATGAAAGTCACTACTCCAGACGTGCAGAGTTCTGCTATGGCAGCAATTATGGACGCCCAACCTACATTGGGACGTCGAGGTCACGGAAGAGGGTGGGCAACTGAATTGGAGTTGGAGCAGGTCCTTAAGGAATCAATAAGAACGGCAGAAGAGGAGAGAATGGGCAAGAAAGAAAATCAACCTAAGAAAACGTATGCAGATCCAGAGAAAGAAGCGACTGTACCCACGGAGTTGAGCACATATGAAGCTAAGCGACGGCGATTTATCGACACTAATTTCCAACGTGAACCCGGACAAGGCATATTGGTATTCCATTACGAACCTCCCGAGGATGATTTTACAGAGACCGAGCATAAAATTATGGTGCAGCATTACAAAGACCAATATGCAAAGAAATGGGGCAAGTTAGCGGAGATTTTGTACAAAGAGGCTGGGACTAGTCGTACTTATAAAGATTGTATCAACCACTATTATGCTACGAAGTGGAGGAGAGAATACAAGGGCAAGATCAAGGGGCGACGTGGTGGAACCAGGAAGCGTGGTGGAGGAGCTGGTCGGGGACGGGGCGGTACTGCTAACACGGAACGAGCCGATGTAGATGATGGCTCGACAGTCCTAGCGCTTACCGATACTGGACGCCCTCGACGCTTGGCTGCGCCTACTTTCGGCGCCGAAGCTGAATTAGATGCAAATACGTCAGCAGCCACTCCAGGACGGCCCCGTCGTCAAGGAGACGCTGACGGTGGATCCGAAAAAGTAAACAGGCGCGGAAAGAGTGAGAAGGCGAGAGGTGGACGAAAGCAAAAAAATCAACCACTTTCATCCGCACCCGCTGGATCTCCAATCAAGATTGGTCCAAAAGAGAGAGCGCTGGGCGTGAAAATAGAGGAAGACTTCGGAAAATCACCGCTAGGAGAGTTACCGTTGCCCATGCAACCGGTGGTAGAAGACCAGTTGGGGGTCGCGAGCGATTCGGGATTGAGTATAAGCATAACTGAACGATCGAAACCTCTTTCGAATTCGAGGCCAGGCCCGTCGAGCTATTGGTCTGTGCAAGAGTTGACCGATTTCCCCAAATATGTCGCTCACTTCGGAACGGACTGGGCAGCAATTTCGAATCATATGGGAACTAAAACTCAGACAATGGTGAAGAATCAATACCAGCGCTCAGTGGACAATGACCATAATGTTGAGCTGCGGCAGTCGGCGACTGAGGCTGATAATAGACGTAAGCGTGGTGAAGACCCAGGACCGCCTCCAACCCCAGCTCCCGCTCCTAGGAGGCGACATGAATCGTCCCAGACCACTATTCCCCGCACTCTTGCACCGACACCAGAGGCTGGTGAATTGCTTCATTCTCCACTCGCTCAGTCAGTCGTGCCTCCGAAGTTATCCCCCCCTCAGTTTGCGTCCTCTACCAGGTTCTCAACCATTGCTCAGGCTCCTTCGCCGGCCAAGGCCATTGTTCCAGCTGCTACTTCAGCACCTCTACCCGAGACACCATTGGCACTTGGACCTAGCCTGGCGCCACAGCAGTCGCCGCCAGGTCCTATATCACATCCGCAGGTGTCGCACCATCAAACGCGTCCATACTCTCAACACAAGCCGGGCCATCCCCCTCCTCGCGGGTTTTTCTCAGACGATTCGCCTGGCCGCGTAGATAATCGTCCGCCTTCTCAATCGTCAGTAGCAGTGCAACCTCCTAGGTCTTTGCAGCAACAGCTGCAGTCTCACATCCGCCCTCAAGAGCCATCATCGTTCCACGGTCTACTCCATCAAGAACGTGAGGCGTTGCCTAGATCAGAAGCTCAGCAAGATAGCGATAGCCAAGCTAGGTTTCAGGCACAGCATCCCCGCCACTTCTCTCAGGAGCTTCCACACCACAGGCAATACCAGCCCGCGACCCCTGGAACACAAGTTGTGCATCAAGTCCACCCCGTTTCAAGTGCCGGGTCTCCAGAGAGTCGTACCATACCTATACAACAGCTGCGACATATGCCACAGCCTCATGCAACTACCCAACCTCCTATCGAGGCAATTAATCAGGGTCACAGCGCTCTAACTAGTGCATCACAGCTTGGTTCGAGGTCGGTACTTGGGACCCCCTCTGTCAAAGAAGAACCTCGACATTATCCACTTGCCCCTCAAGCTCCGTCTTCCCAGCCACCCTCCCAGGTACAGCCTCAATCTCAGCCATATTCAACGCTACACCAGCCCTCTACTCAAGCCGCCCCACCACCACCACCACCACCTCCTCCTCCTCCCCATCCTCCCCCTCCTCCCCCTGCTCCCGCTCCTGCTCTCAAACCTGCTACAGAACCTAAGAAATCGAGTTTGCTTTCGTTGCTAAATGACCCGGAGCCAGAAGAGCCCAGACGCAAAAAGCCTACGGAACAAGCAGTACCATCTCACACCCCAACTCCACAACAGCAAGTTCCCGTTGCCCCGCCACCTCCAGTTCCCCAGGGCCTGCCTCCACGGAGAGATGCTTATCATGATTCTATCACCACCCAGCCGTCGTACACTCGCCCTTCGTATTCTCAGCAGACATCGCAGCCGCAGGGACCATCCGGCCGACAAGTTGTTGACCTTACGAATGAAGCGTCACATATACGAGATAATTGGCCAAGACAACAATTCCCCTCTGCGCAAAGCCAGGCACAGGCAACAGCGCCGTTAAATTCGCCGCACACAACACTCGCACAACCTAATTTTGGCGATTCGCGTATTCCTCTAAACCACCGGTCCGTCTTCACCCAGCACAATATGCCTCGGCACAATCCTTCACCACCCCCTCTTTCAAGCTATGGTCATTCCCCACACATACACTCGCGGACTCCAAGCCTGACGCAACCACCTCCGCAAAATCCCCGCCATGGCATCGGCGGAACGCCTCCCATCCCCTCTTCCCAATCTACATCAGCAGCGCAGATCTTGCAGCCCAATCCATATGCTCAAGTAGATCCTCCGGGCAGCACTTCTCAAGCATCTGGACCTGTCGGAATGCGACCAAGTCCTCATCTTCACACAACTCATATGGCGCAAACAAGAGAGATGCATGCTCGCAATGATCATTCCCAAGTTCAGAATGCTAGTTTGTCATATTCGAATACCCAGAAATCGACCGACTACCAACCCACGCCTACCCATCTTCGTGGCCCTAGCATTGCCGAGCCATATCGTGCCCGAGATCCTCGGGATATTCATCATGACTTCGATTCTCGAAACCATGAACGTGATGTCTCAAAGGAGCTGTCCCACAGAGCTGACGTATTATTACGCGAGCAGCGTGACTCTCTCCTCCCGTCCTCTCATCTGCGAGCAACCGTGCCGCCACCGACCCATCAGGACCATCGATATCAGCCGCAGCCGCCACAAGACCGCGGATATGGTCCTCCACGTTCGCAAACTCCATTATCTATATCAGACCTTCCTCAGCACTCTTCAATTCACCACCAATCCCATCCTTTACTTGCAGAAAATAGCCGAGCGATTCTTTCCCAGCGTCAGCAAGATGATCCAACACAACCGCCTCGTCGCTATCACGATTCTTTTGCTCCAAGGGACGACCGAGACAGGGTTGCAGACAGAATCCGTGATGAACAAGCACATCAAGTGAGAATGCGGAGCGAAGACTACCTGAGAAGAGAAAGAGATCTTGTCCATGAGGTGCGCTATCGAGAAGATCTGCTGAGGAGAGATAGCAACGCGAGACTGCAAGGTCCACCACCTGGACTTCAAGACCAGAGACAAGCCCCACCGAGCCAAGCCCAACCAAGACAAGTCCCACCAGATTGGACAAGTGCAGTGCCTCGAGGCCCATGGGAGAGGTGATTCATTCGATACATAGTCTCCTTGGTCCTTGAAACTTGAACTACATTTATATACCGCGTCAAGCCACCCACTTTAAGTAACGCAAATGCTGCTTCGCATTTGTCGTACACTTTCCTTTATTCTTCCATTTCCATCAGCAGTGCTCGGTTTGGCGCCGGTCAGGATAAGGTCATGAATAGTTCTCGGATCGTGATTTCGAAGCGAGATGGCGTATCATTCTATTTGGTACGATGGAGTTGTTTCACCCAGTGGTGACCCGAACAGGATTTTTGGATTATAGTTGGTTTTGGACTATAGCGAGGCAAACGGTATCATATCCACGGCGTTTTTTTCTTATAGTGGCGATGTTGGAGCGGATCTTTGGCTGTTCCATTGACAATATTTATATTATTGTTTCTTGGTCATTGCTTTATATGGAAGGGGGTAGTGCTTGCTTCGTGTTTCAAGTTTGAGATGATATGTACTATAGTGCATTTGTAGAAAGGTGTATGAAGAGATGTATTAATTTATTGGGACCATATTGGTGCTTCATGTGGTACGAGAGCTTGTGTTGAGGTTGAGATGGAAGGTTTAGTCTTTGTCACGTGACTAGGCTTAGGAGATTATGAGGGGTGCTCTGGTTGACAACTTCCGTTCACCACTCGCGGGTACGAGACGATTCAAATGGACGCTTGCTGAGGGTTAGCTTCTCTAGGGCTGGCTTGTGCACACTGAATTGGAGACATCGTCCACGATCTAGGCCCGAAATTTCATGCGCGGCTGAGGAGGCTGAGGCGAACAATAGAGGAAAGTTATCCTGAGCACTACTGCAATCTTTAGAGAGGTCGAGGGGATCAAAATTATCTGTCCCTGCAGGACCTCCGAATGATTGGTGCTGAACGAGTACTAGGGGGCTCACCGGAATCTTACAAAGATCGATCTACAGGGTACACCTATCTCCCATGAGCGGATTGCTAGCGCTCCACTGACGAGGACAATATTCTCATACAAAAGACCACTAAGAGATCTGTGCATGGCGGGCAAGTAAACACATCACTACAGTTTCTAGCACCGTCGAGGGATGAATGGTACGTCGAAAAGAATTGATTTGCCGAAAAGCAAGTATGCATCGTCGCCAAGCTTGTCCTCCTGCAGGAAGCTTTCTGTTACACAGGCTACCTGCTTGGCGGCTGACGACGCTGCGCTTCCTTCTGCCAACCAACTGCACTACAATATCTAGCGTCCTCAGGAGGCTTTACAACAAAAATTTATCTAGGTAGTGAGGATGTGGCCGCTATTACCCCAAAATACAAATACCGTTTGTCACCGAATAGGCCGGTCATGCAGCTTTCGATGCCGCTTCATATCCCAAACCCTTGTGAAAGCTTTGCCACATTCTGGACACTGGTTAGGGCGCTCACCGCGGTGGCTTTTCTCGTGATCAATTTTGTGGAACTTGCGAGTAAATGTCTTTCCACATATGCCACAGACATGTACTGCCTTAGCGCGTGGTACCTCAGTAGACTTGAAGCTATTCGCTAAGTCACTCATCTCGGGGTGGAACGATCGCATGTGCCTAAATAAATTTAGTAGTGAACTAACTGCACATTGAAAGACGGAACGACGTACTTCTCTAGATCCTTCGAATTGGCAAAACCGTACTCTGCTCCTATACAATCGATGGCCTCACATTGGTACGGACGGTCGTGTACGTTGACATGCCTTTTCCTGGACTTTGCATCTTTGAACCCTTCAAAGAAATAAATACAGCTGATTTTAGGGCACTTGAACCTCCTTTCGTAATCATAGAACTGGCGAAAAGCCCTTAATTCATGCTCGGCGGTCTTTGCGTCTTTCGGAAGTTCCTCGAGAAGTTTGCGGTTGCGCTCCAGAGCTTTGGCGAGGCTTCTTATGCTGACCACATGCCTTGCTTCGAATCCTTTCTTTTGGAAGGTGTAGATGTGGCTCGTCAGAGCGACTAGATGATCGTAAAAAGGATATCCTTTAAACACTTTACAGGTGTCCTTGCATTGATCGATGATACCCGCTTCCCAGTCCTCATCATCATATCTTGTCATAAATTCATCGAGAGCCATTAAAATACCGTCTAGGCGCTGCTGTACATCGACTCCTTCTCTTAAGAAATCTTCTCCCAATGCTACGAAGGAATTAACATGGTAGAACCATTTCGCAACGGCGTAGTCCTGGAATCCGAGGTGACCCTCCAGAGTGAACTGTCGCAAATTTTTCATATCTACTTCTTCATCTTTCCCAAAGCATTCAAAGGTGAGATACTGAAGGCACAAATTGGCAAGTTCACACTCGACCGAGGCTTCGTGTATTTCCTTTGTACACTTAGTTATATATCTATCCAATTAATAATATCCTTTGAAACTGAAAGTTGACGCGAACGTACAGTTTGGCAGTCCCATGTACCAACTGAACCCGATCTCCCGAAAGATGCACAAGCGACCCGCATATGTCATGAATATGCGTCCGTAGTCGCCTGTTGTCGTATTCAATTGTCTGATCGTCTAAGTTGATAGACAGAACAACTTGTATTTCTTTCCAAGTTAATTGGCGTTTTGCGCAGACCATCCAGCCAAGGAGCTTTTTGGCTATCTCCCATTCGGCTTGGGGAGCGTTTCGCTTTATCCGGGTAACAATCCTTTCATAGCTATCAAGGCATTAGCTTTTGGCTTAATGGGAGTTAAATCCTTGTATCATCCATTCCATATTTTGCTCATATAACCAATAACATACGATTTCCGGGGATCTATCAGATAAAGATAAGAATGTGTCCACTGTGTTCGAAGGCTAGCCGATGGAATTTGAGCGCCAAAGACAACGATACACATCTTTGTTGAATATTCGGCAAGAATTCGGTAAATACGTGAAAGCAACACTCACGCCTGCGCAAGATCCTTTGGAATTCCTCTGGAATTGACTTCTTCGAGTAGCTGTTGTCGGGTGGGCTGCTGAAGAAGATTAAGCACGACTAGTTTGGCGTAAAGAAACATGCCTTTAAAATGATAAGTAGTCTGTCTTGAAATCACTGCGTGCATAACTTACCCTGAGCTCGATGTATTGTCAAGTGTTGAAGGTATTCGGCCTGTTCGTCTTTGAGGCCATGTTTCATCTTGATTTGGCCCATCAGGTCGTTCATATAGACACGAATGTCCTTTTCATTATCACTAGAAGATAACGAAATGATCTTCGGTGCTATCCTTGCTTCTGCGGAGCTATGCAGGGACCTTTTGATATCCGCGTAATCTTGGCTGACAAAAAGAACACGAAAACATCCTGGATCTTCTGCATCACATTGTCCCATCATCTGGACAAAAAGTTCGAGGAGCTGTTTCCGTTCCCTTAAGTCGCATTCATCGAGGCCGTCAATGATGATGTACTGTTTTGGGACTGACAGACAGAAATCCTCAAAAAGCCTCCTAGCATTAGTAAACGACCGCAATGATGGCTCTCCACTAGTAGCCTTTCGAGCAAGGCAGTGGGGCATAAGATCCGGGTATTGATCTAAAAGTTGATGCAGAATTCCTTTTAATACAGTAACAGCCTCATTATTTCCATTATAATTGCAATAAAAATAACTGACGACGGGTGGATTTTCGCTTTTCCGTTCGCGCAATAGTTCTTCAATTATGACGGAAGCCAGAACAGTCTTTCCTATATATAGTTAGACAAATATCATTGTATTAATGGCAACTCACCTGCGCCCGGAATACCAGTCATCCATATCATTGGCGAGACCGGGATGTCAGCGAACATCCAAACCTTAATTACTTCGTGCTCCAAAATCCAGCGGCCGGTAGCCGGATATTTGTCTCTTACCTGCAAGATTAGCTCGTGGTCCGAGGTCATTTGTGCCCCGACTCCAAACCATTCCCTAAGAGCCGTGAATTTCTTGTCCCGTTCATCTTTGATCATAACCTCTAACTTGGCGTTCATATCCCTTATGTCTTGCTCGTAGCGTTGGAATTGATTTCTATCCTTCTGATATTGCTGCATATGCTCCACAGCCGCTTGAGACTCGACCAACTCCTTGTGGCGTCGCAAGTTACTCAGAATTCCGTTAAATTTTGTTCCAAAATCTTTCCACATTGACCGGAAGAACTTCTTCCACACTTTTTGCGTCAGCTATGTTAAGATATAACCGTAGATGCACCTACATTTCCCCGAAAAAAAGCGCAAAGCATGTCGATGAAATTCGAGAATATCGATGTACATTAATTCAAGAGCGTTCAGCATGTGAGGGCTACGGTTAAATAGGTCTTCGTATGCCTCAAGCATAGGGAGGACTTCGCCGATTTGCTGGTACGCGTCAAGTAAGGTCTCAAAAGAGTCTGCAGTCGTACTAGCAGTCTGTCCAAATTGTAAGTGTTGGTCGCAAATCGTCTAGCTCATGCTTACCATCAGGAGGAATTTGATGGGTCCCCAAACAAATGCAACGACTTCCGAGACATTCAAGAACACCTCAACGACTTTCCCAAACTGTGTCAGCGCCTCGAGACACGACTGAATGCGAGACAAGTCCATCATGGTCTTAAGTTTTTCCTGTTCATATTGTATTCGTATCAATTCTTGACATAGCTGCTCATATGTTGTTTTCTCGAAATTCTGAAGCTGATCGCCCGGCAGCCGCGCTCGAAATTTCGTGTAGGCTGCTCTGAAGGCAGGGCTTACCTGCCTCGCTCCGTTTAGTGCTGGTGCCATTACTTTATGGACAGAACAGTAATGGTAGTGAATATGTCACGGAGGACAATAAAGACTAACAAAACCCCCGCTGGAGATAGCCTCTGAGAAAAGAGGTGTGCACCTAGCAGCAAGGCCGAAGCTGAAGCGCCGGAAAACCGGTGAAGAGCTATGGCACATTTGGGGGTGGCTGAGTCTTGTCGCAGCTAATAAATGGCTGCATATGGCGCAAGGCAGACCCCTTGCAATATTCGTATTAGGCGGAGGAAATAAAAACCATAATAGTGAACTACACCCCACAAAGTAGAACGTCAGTCCTCAGAAAGCCCTCGAATGCAACTTAAACTAGGTGTTAGCGTCCATTTGCCAAGCCGCTAACAACTTGCGGCCCAATTATCCTTGCAATGACATCCCTCAAGAGGCCGCTAGATCTATCCGAACATCTCGATAGCCACTGGTCAGAGCGCAGTTGGAACGAAAACGAATTCTCACTTGAGTAAGGCTTACAGAAAATGACAAGACCGTAGGCTAACATCCATAGTGAGATTCCTAGCTTGCAAGATTGCTCATGGGCAGACTATACCGAAGAATTGTTAGGTTCCAATGATTTCGAGATGCCTAGTGAAGGCTTTCTGGAAGAGAGTTGTATCTCAGGCCCAATATCCTTTGCTCAGGAACAGATAGAACAATGGGCTGCAGAAAATTTCCCTTCACAGGAAACTTCTTCTGCCCCGAGTTGTCAGGAGAAAGCGGATCCGATCTGCTATGGAATGGTATGTTTAGTCCTGTTGACTTAAGAATTTGCTTAACTATACATATAGATCTACAATGTAGCAGCGAAGTTACGTGGCGAAATGAGTGAGCTCGACAGAAAGCTTCATACATATCCTTTTAACGGCCAATGCGAATTGCACATAACCAAGGCCGACGACCGTTTTCTGATAACTTTCCCGGATGGGGCTGTTATGGGTGAAGCCAACTCGCAATTGGAGAAGGCATTAGAAAATTTAAGCCATACACCGATTGACTTCGAAGTTCTAGCACCCGTCAAACCTGTCCGCGAAACAATAAGTCGAGCATTCAAAGAAAAAGATGCCATTGTTCGAGTTAACGTCAATGTTTATGGTAGCGCTGTACATGCAGGACAAATAGGCCGCGAGCTGTCTCAATGCAAACTGTACCTACAAAAGCCTGACCACATGCGTAAAGGGTATACGTACGACAATCCCCACATACTCAAATTTCCCAACTTTCAATCATCGAGCAACGACTCAATCGTTCAGTTCGAAGTAGGCGTTGGGAAGAAATCCGAAGGAAATAAAGTCGAAATATTTAAGAGAACAATATCAGAAGTGTATTCATCTCTCACAAGAGGCCGGAAATTGGTTGGGCTCGAGGGTGACGAACGCCTCAAGACACCACTTCTCATGTCAGTATTTCATCACTTAAAATTCAGCTGATGCTTATGAGCCATTTGGTCCTAAACTTTGTCCGATTAAGCTGCTCATCATAGAGTATCCAGGCATCAAAAACAAGCACTTGACTTTATGTCACAACGCGAAAGTGGTCCAATCCCCGAGGAATTCTGTTTGTGGAAAGCGTATGAAACTGAAGGGCAGCCCTGGTAAGATTTATCCACGGATATTAGTGATGCTTAGATTTTAATTCATATATTAGCTTCCGGCATGCTGTTACGAATCAAACTGGTAAGCCCCCGTTCCACTCAATCTAAAGATTTTCCAACAGCATTACAGCGCGGATACCTCAAACAGAAACAGGTGGAGGAATTCTAGCGGACGAAATGGGCATGGGTAAAACCTTATCTATACTAGCACTCATTCTGAGGACACTTAAGAGCGCCCATAAATGGGCGTTGGGAATTGAAGACACGCTTAACGCCACACGCGAAATATTGACGAAGTCAAAACCTGAATATAGGTCAAGAGCGACTTTGATATTAGCTTCTTCAGATCGTATGCAACCATCTTCAACACTCATGATACGGAAACTAATATAGAAGCTGCAGTTATGATTAACGAATGGCTTCTAGAAATAGAAAGGTACGGGTTTTAGAGTTTCCAATAGGAGCAATTATAGTGACATAAATTAATAGGCACTTTCATCATCAGATCAGCGGATCTCTCAAAACTATCAAATACCACGGCCAATACAGGGAGACTGATGTGGATAGACTCCGAGATGCTGATCTTGTCATTACTACATACCACACCCTAGCTTCTGACTTTGCGAGCAGGAAAAATCCCTTGAACGGAATTGCTTGGTATAGACTAGTCCTCGATGAAGCACATATTATTCGACGACAATCCACTGGCCTAAATCGAACTGTATCTCATTTGACAGCTAGATTTCGCTGGTGCCTGACAGGCACGCCAGTTCAAAATCGGCTTGAAGATATCGGTTCACTATTTGCTTTTATTCGAGTTAATCCGTTTCACAACCTAAGCGTTTTCCGCAAATTCATTGCTTTGCCTTTTGATGAAGGTGGCAAACGACGCGAAATTGCCATTGAGCGGTTTACCAGACTTTTAGATTCGATGTGCTTGCGTAGGACAAAGGACCTCCTCCATTTACCAGACCAACACGATCGAGTCAGGTCGATCAATTTTTCAGTCGAAGAAAGAGAGCAATATGAGCAGACCAAAAAAATGATGGGTCGGGCGATTCGAAACCAAGCTAGAGAATTTGAACATAAGAGCACGCTCGGAATGTTTCAACTGCAGCTTCAGTTAAGAATCCTCTGCAATCATGGAACATTCCAGCAGCCCTTTTCGTGGCATCGTCGAAAGCGGCACTTGTTGGATGAAAGAGAAGACATGAAAAATTCTTTGGGCGGAGAAGGCGAAGTTACTTGCTCCAATTGCAGGCAAACAATGCCTGCATTTGGCACTGGATCACTGTTTCGACATTACGCTGATATTTGTAAACATGTGCTTTGCCTTGAGTGCATCGAAGAGAGTATGCCGAGCACTCAACATGAACTACCCACTGACTGCCCGCTCTGCTCCTCGCTTTGGGGCTCAATGGGCAACACGAACAGTCACTCGCAATCACAAATGTTAGCCTTATCGATAGACAATGACACTTATTTTCGACCGGAGGGGCAATCATCCAAAATAATGGCCTTGATGCAAGACGTCATAATCGATCTTTGGAAAACCAAAAGGTTCTCGACCCTATTTAACAATCATGTCCATTCTAACTTCTATTTTCAGTATCATTTTCTCTTGTTGGACGCGAACTTTAGACCTCATCCAGATGTATTTGACGCGTTCTTCAATCGATTTCCAACGAATAGATGGCGAATGCTCAACTGCCAGACGTGAAAGAATCCTAGACGATTTTGAAAAAAACCCGGAACTAAGAGTTCTTATAATGACAACTGGAACAGGTGCGGTAGGGTAAGTTGCGCATACGTCGGGGCGCCAAATCTACTTGCTAACGAAGGTAGATTAAATCTTGCTATTGCAAATCGAGTCTTCATCGTTGAACCACAATGGAATCCTAGCGTTGAAAATCAGGCAATAGCACGTGCATTAAGGCTAGGTCAGGAACAGTCAGTTCAAGTTACTCGATATGTGGTGAATGGGACCGTGGAACAGGTAAAAAAAAAAACCATGATTGACTCGATTTTATGCCGATGTCTTCGCTAACTTTGATAAAGGAAATGAGGTCGCTCCAAGCTCGGAAATTGGAGCTCGCCGGTATAGCTTGGGAATAGTATTTGCACACTCCGCAAAATTGGCCTAGGAAATATCTCGGATCTGATGTAAATGGCATGGTTGAACCATGTGAGTGAATTTAATGGGGGAAATGGGATTCCAGAATTGAATTCATCTCGAGAACGTGCGAGATGGCACCGGTTCAAAATATTTGTCCGTATCATTATCGAGATTGCACATTACAGTATAACACGTCTATACATAGTCTTCCGGGATCCAATCCGAGAACTAGTCAATTCCATTCAAATCTCTTCGTCCACGCTAGAGATTGCAGTGCAATTTCCCGCGGGAAGTTCTACTGGTCCTTTGTGAGCCGAATAAATCCGCGAAGTTCAAGTATTAGGGGACCTTATTGCATTAACTAAGCATTGTGATGCACTCTGTTGAGTCACATCATCCCTCGAATTCTGCAATCCCTCTGCATATGTGGCTTGTAGGAAGACCAGGATGTTGACGAGGAATCCAACAGCCTTCCCAAGACAAACTCACGCTTTTAGTGAGCACCATTTGTCAGATACGCCTCAACAAAAACTTCCTTCTCCTTGCTTAACAGCATGTTGGTGACAGCTAACGCTTATACATGGATGTTTATCCACATTTTCACGTTTTGGAGTGCAAAGATCTCAATTAGTCTAAGTAAACCCCGTCGTGACTATTCCACTTTCTCAATCCAGTCAGTTCTGAGCAGAAAATGATGGCTATCGCGCCGCAGCGGACCCCAAGGCCCATATACAAGGCCTTGTGGTGTCAGATGTCCTTACCGTCAATTAATAGAACCTGCACTTGCCAGTCCGGAACATAGAGTGGAATTTTACTTGACAGCCAGGCTCTCAGCGGCCCTCATTCCGAAAGTTTGCTTCGCTTGCTAGGGAAAGGCAAAAGGCGCATTCTCATCATGTAGCTCACGCAAGTAGGCTTCAACATTAACCAGCGCCCTGGAAATTTCTTCACCGAAGTATCCGCAACACTATATGCTACATTTGAAAAGACAGGGTGGGACACAGAACGCCTTAGCACCATGGGAGCCTTTAAATTAGACATTCTGCATTAGCATAGCCTAGCCACATGATCCCATATTCGTGGATCTCACCGGACAGAGCTTGACCGGTTCTGAGCGCATCTTAATGAAGAAGGTATCCTGCCCGCAATCTAGTAGAAAGGTTAGTTTTCGCATCATGTTCGTTCGACTTGGAGACGAACATCCCAATCGTAGCCATTTTTTGCAATTGTTTTTTGTTTTCGCCTCCCCATGTTAACCGCTCGTAATTTACTGCAATTCTCACACGTTCTAGCAAGGTGAATTTAGCAGAATAATTACCATCACGACACGCAAGGTCGATCGTGAATTTTAAGCATCCAGAAACAAGTTGACAAGATAATTACCCGGGATTCAGGTCGAAATTTCAAAGAACTCACCAAGGAGAACAAAGCAAATACTCTGTCGACAAGACAAACAGGACGCGCATTCCGCAATGGCGGACACCGCACTTGCGACACATACTCCGGGCCCCTAGGCCTCCGACTTCCGTCTTTGGGTTAATCAGCCTCTCTCCTGAAGACCATTGGCCAGCTCTCTATAATCGAAGGGCATTGGACAATGCTTCACCTATGCCTACACAACATACTTCGCCAAGCTGACTTGCTTTGCCCGAAGCCCTATCCTACGAGGAGAGATATAGACATCGGATATCGGGTGCATAGTCGAAATTTCAAGGATCTTGGGAATCAGCTGAGGAGATGCCCAAGTTACTGGGAGGTTTTCTAGGTTGTCATGTTGTACAACTTGTGGGGGGATGCTTTCCAAAAGCATATTCCTACAATAGGTTACGAACTAGTTAGCGACTTCGACTTGTCGTCCTATCGGCCGCCACAGCTAGAGACAATATCTCCTTTTCAGGGCTAATATCTTTCACTTGCATCAAGCGACAGCGCATTATCGCAAATTCCGAACGCAGTTGGAATTGTGGGATGTGGGATACGGGATGCGGGATGTGGACCCACCATATCTTTATCATCCAAAGACAAGTGGCGTCGAAGGTTCGCTCTAAATGGGTCAGCACGCAGCTCCTTAATCTTGGAAGTCCGTAGCCTTTTTATTCAATGCTGGAATGATACAGAGAATATATATCATTGTCCCTCAATCCCGCAAAACGCTTCCTCCATCCTCCAAAACTCGACCCATCCAGAATGAATATCTATGCAATGAACCCGACGGCCGTAGGAACCCCATCGATTCTCCTCCCCCAGTCTCCCGAAAGGTTCGTCACTTTAATGCTTCCGTATACATGCCTATCAAACCGGCTCCGCTAACACAAATAGGGGGCTACAATATCCTCAGTATAGGATTGACCCATTCCTAGGTACTTTGGTTTACGCCACGCCGAAACAGCAATCTTTCCCTGCTTCTACCACAGGACGTCAGCACCGCCCAAATAGATGCGAGGACTATACAACGGTCACAACACACAGGTCTAAGCAAGCGAGATTTAGAACCTCCCCGGAGCTATCTACGGTAAAGGTTCCCAAGTCTGTGACTCGCTATTTCAGGTTCGGTTGCTTCAGGTCTACAAATCTACCAAGTGAAGGACATCCTACAACTAGATTCAAAACACGGGGCGACAATAGGGCCATATCTTGCCGCGCAATGACCGACGGACACAATCAAGGGCCGTGGTATCATGAGCAATTTTACTCTGGTGAACTTATTGGTAGTCCATTCGCCTCCGAAAGCGGCTCAAGAGGCTCCAATGCGACTGATTCAGGATCACCACAGTCTTGGAGCTGCATGGATATCCCTCTTGCCACGTCCCCAACATCCAGCAGAAGTATGACCATAGATGACTTTGGATCGCCTCCATCCCTAGACGGTTCACATCCGGTAGCCGCCCAGTTAGAAGCTGGAATGTATTTTCAAGCACCACCGCCTTCCCCCTTCAATACCACTGAATTGCCTGTTTCGGGAAACTACCATAGCTATAGAATTTATCCACAGCATGCCCTTGAAAACCCGGCAATGCCACATCTGCCGTACTTTAGCCATAGACACGAACCTGAACAGTAAGATCAAATATACCACATATTCGGAAAGTAACTAACGTCGTTGTAGTGTTCCTTCGCAAGGATCGAACGCTCTGGACATCCAGGAGTTCCAAGGCCTATCAGGACTCCCTACGGTGCCACCACTCGTATGCAATATTTGTTCTGAAGTGTTCCAAGGAAACAATGGGACCGGGAATCTTCAGAGACACAAGAGGTCCAAGCATCGTAGAGAAGGTGATCCAAAACCTAAATGCGATGTTTGCCACAAGAGTTTCAATAGAGGGGATGCCATTCCGAAGCACAAAGAGAGAAAGCACGGCGTTCCAATGAACCAAAAGGTATCAGGAAATACGAAATAAAGAGAAGTGCACTGGTTCTACCCCGTTGACACGCTCTGGAAAGTCTGTATCTTCGGCATCATGGATGATGGTCGTTCCCTTCAATATCTTGTTCTATGGTAACACGTTACGCCGTATGTTTGTAAGAGCTCCGTATTCATGTTGCAGCCTATCCTGTCATTTTCACGATCAAAGTAGGGAGTGATTATAGGTCGAGTAAATAACACTGGACTATAATCTCTCTCTTTCTCTCTCTCTTTCTCTCTCTCTCTCTCTCTCTCTCTCTTGCAATAGCATCATGGACTGCTACCCGGTCATAAAAGTGTTCTACATTTATATTAAGAGCCTAGCCAGACTAAATAATTCTATTCCGTTCGTTTTTTCAGCCCATGCGGTGCTTGGAGAGTGGTTTCGCATGAATTCTTCTATGATAAATGAGTTATAACCGGATGATAGTCTATAATTTCCCATCAGCTAGTTAACACCATAAAAGACTAGCTACTCAGATAGTCATTTAATAGCTGCTAGAACCGCACCGATGAATAAAACCTTCATACAATTATTCTCAGTAGACGAAGAAAAATCCCTTTAGTGAATGTGTCTCATTTGCTAGGCGATTACCAAGCCAGATACAAGGAAGAGCGATCAAGTTATCAGGCTATAGCTTGTTTAGGTTACAGGCGCTCACTATTCTATACGTTAGAAGTACCTTCCTCCAAGATTCGGATGCCGTATGTGCGGGGTTGGAACCTCGAAGGTGAGATAGCAGAGTGGGGTAATCAGGGAATTGGCTGCATCCTCCAGCATTATGTCATGTTTAAATTAAATTTGAGCTTCCCACATGATTAGAGTGTCACTTTATCACCCAATCAGACTGGCCCATGCAAAAGAGCCTCAAGGCTGGAACAAATGGCTCTTTCGAATCATAGCCTATGGAGGCTCTGCAGCCCAACGGAAAGTGATACGGCTTGATGTTCGTCCGTCTAGCTATTCCTCGGATCGAATTTATCCACACAACGTTCGAGCCATCCAGTGCAGGCGTAGGTAGTGCGTTAAGTACGAAATACGCAGATCCATCATCTTGCATAACTTCACCAAACTAGGTGCCTGTCTAACCATGCTTGGACCAGGGCGAAAGAGTAGAGCCTTAAGTCCGTTCATACATGCAAAGAATTGACTCTAAGACAAATATGAATTAAAAAATAATGCTAATGAGTCTAGTGGCCTTGAATTGACAGCCTATCGTCTCTGTTAATGATTGCAACAACACATGTAGGAGGGGTAAAGAGCTAACTTCTGACTTCATATAGCGACTTTTCTTGTATTTTCTCCTTTACATACAATAGTCTCATGCATTCTTCCCAGTTCTAAAAATTACAATGTATTGTGGCCACGCTCGAACCTCTGTAGCATTTAGGCAGCCACATAAATTTACAAGTTCTCAGTCTCATTCTTCTCGCGCATGCTCGTAAATAGGGTGTAGAACCTCACCGCTGCTTGTCTACACGAGGCATAGCAGTGAAGGGTTTCTACTAAGCCCTCTTATTAGAGAGCTTCATCTGGCCCTACTTTTCTCCCTTCTCCCTATGACGTACTCAATTATTCACCCTCGTCAGATCTGTTTGTTTGGACATAGAAATACTTGCGCCGGCCAAGACTGTGATCTTTTTGCAGTGAGCGGATATTTATGGCAATATAAATCAGCCAAATCTACGCTCTTTTCGACAGTAAGTCAGTGTAACTCTGAAAATAGCCATCCTTTACTACCCATACTGCAACTACTAGATAGGGTCTCCATAGATCATTGATGTTTAAATAGCTGAGCTGAGCAGGATTCCCGCAGGCGCAGCACATTCTGATCACCCCTGACCAAAGCCCATTTCATCAACCGTCTGCCTGGCTTCCAACCTGAGGCATTCATCCAGTCTCAAGCACACGTTAGAAACTACATTGAAGATTTAGAATTACGACACGTACATGGTTGATTTGATAATAGACACTAGTCTCATCCTCACGCCTTCTCGTGTGAGCTAGAGATCGCAATAAAGCGGCTATCCACCGTCTGCTAGGCTGAGAAGTCTTAGCCGCACAACTCCCCGCCCATGCCAAAGATTGTAGGGAGATTTTAGACAATGACGACTACCGTTTTAGCGGCTAGTCAATAGGACATTATGGACTATTAATGCCTAGCCAAATCAGGACACTGGAAAGACTAGCCGGGAGAACCGTGGTAGAAATCAAGTCTCACGCCTCACGAGTATTCCATTTGAACTTCACCTACTTGTCGTCCATCATAAAGCTACTCCTGCGCGCCCAAGACTACCACGAAATTGCACCGTTCAGCCTGATGAGTTTAATAATAGAACCACGACAACATTAGCATTGCTAGCAAGAACAAAGTAACCCAGATCACCACAACGTATTCGTATTATTATGCTCTTCATATTAAATATTTTTAAGAATAGTCAGGCAGTGTTCCATGGCCAGTTTTGGGATATTTGGTGGAAGTTAACTGTTTATGCTGCAATCGAGGTTTTGGAGAAGAGGATGGCGATGAATATGAATAGGGATCGGCTTGGATGAGTTGATATGGAGGGTATGAATAGGTAATTATCATATAAGTTAGCAGAAAGGAGTCCACAAAGTTGATCTAAGTGTTGCACTCGCTCCTACACGTTGGGGACTAATCTCTTACCGCGAATGAAATTCCACTAGTAGTAAGTCGTAAAGTAAGTATATTATATATGTGGAGATTACAATTTCAGAGTGTAAGAGGAATTAATTTCGAACATCATATTACAAGGGACATCCCGGCCTCAAGTTTATCCCATGCACACCGTTACCAGGAAAGCAGATGATTGATATTTATCAAGTTGATTCTGCTAGGACACTATATACCTTAGTGCATAGCAAGAACTAAACCGCTTAATCCATGTGAGACTTCTCTAGACGCAATGCCTCATTAACCACCAACCGTAAAACATAAACGGACCCGATGCTTTCAATCACAAGTCCAATACTCTCAGAGTATGAAAGTGCTACCTCTGGCTCCCAACTGAACACAAGTGGGCCGACTAGACCTAAAGAAGAGGCATGAACCCTAAAGAAATCATTGCCTTGGCAGTTCAAATCTAGCTTAAGACTAGACGCTGCACTGCTACCCCGCCACTTACACAAATTCGTTCTCTGCATCGTCTTCCTCAGCCTCAACACCGAGTAACACGCCACCATCTTGCTCCTCGACCTTGATCTTCTTGCCAAAAGGCTCCTCGTCTTTGATCTCCTCACTCCACTTTTTAGTTGAACAACTACGTTTAGTCGGAGTCGGGAACTCCAACAGATCCTCGTCGTCATCCTGCGGATCGTCCTCGTCGACCTTCTTGCGACCACGGCCCTTGCCCGTAGCCTTGGGCGTTGACTTGGTGACCTTGCTCGGAATACGGCGCGGGGTCTTTGCACCACTGGCGGCTTTGCTCTTAGCTTTCATGTTGGTGAGGCGATGCTGCACGGCTTTGGGCGTGCAATCTAGAGTGATACTTAGTCAGTGTCACCACGACGGGTGTGCGACGTCGTACCTTCTCCAATCTTCTTAGCCAAGTACTCCAGGAGCTCCTTGTTGAGTGTCATATTCGCAAACTCCATGATCCCAACTAGAAGCTAAGAGGGGGTTAGTTTATGTAGTGTTGAAAGCGTCATGTCATACGTACGATAGAGTCTTTATCAGGGCCCCAGTTCACCATTTTGGCGGTGTTGGTAAGGATTCGTTGGGAGCAAGCTGTGCTATGTCAAATGAACAGTCATGTGTGTAGGTTTGGTTGGAGGCGAGACTCACTTGGCTTCTCTGGTTGGAAGATAGTGGGAAGTGGCACAGGCCGCTACTTGGTACGCAATGCGGTGGAGATGTTAACGGGACTTAATAGAGACTTTACAGTTTGAAATGTGGGTGAGAGTTTCCACTATATGTGTGTACTAGGAAAGTTGTAAAGCTCAGGTAAGTTGTGGTAGAAGCATAGGAGTGAAGTGGGCGGGGCTGGAAAGTAATTGGAACCCAGTCCTAGTCTGATATGAGGTGAAAACGAAGGTTTAGAGTTTGGTGGGGCTTGCGCAATAATATCACGGTATCAGCTAGTAAGATCGTAGGGGTAGAAAGGTCGCACAGCCAGGTAGCAGCCTTTGAGGTGACACAGAAAGAACTTTACGGCTTTTTACCGGCCTTAGGACATAAATTTAACACTTTAATATCATAAGAATCGATTCTTGATTTAAATTACTTAGAATTGGAAGACTATTAGCCAAGGCCTGAGCAGGTGCTAAGGATGGCTAGGAAGGGAAGAAAGATGATGAGGTATCTCAGCTGATACTAAATGCCGTAAGGAAAGCTCCCGACATGGAAAGCAATGGTGAGCGTAGAGCAGCGAATGTTCTAACTAGGCGTTGGACTTGAAGAAGACTCTTGATGAAAAAGAGAAATGCTAGAGAATCGCGTTGAAGCTAGAATTGGGTCAAGTCCAGGCAGTATGCCTTATCCTACTCAATATTCAATCATGGATGCGATGTGAAAATAAATCTGAATAGAATTGTACTAAGAAATCTGGGTATCATGGAACCAGTAAGGCCATCCAGATAATGATCCGTCATACGCCACGACCATCCCCCAAGACTTTCCGATAATCATCAGAAATCTTTCCAATCTCCCTGTAGCCTTAGACACATAGCAGCCTACGTCTTACACTATGCACGAATGTCTCAGACTCAAATGCTATGAGTGACACACGTTCAACGGCCCCTACACTGTTTGCCGATTATAAATGACCACCAAACGACCAGAGCTACTCCTCTTCGTCAACCCCATTCATGCCATCCATCATGTTCGCATCACGCCCTCCTAAATCGATAGCAGAAAATGATTCAGAGATTCTCTTCGAATCTCCACTTAGTCCATCGAAGTGGCCTTCCGCACCTCTATTCTGCAGAGACTCTGGAAGACCTGGTTTCTTAGCCCACCTCTTCTCATTCCACTGATCCCACATCTTTAACACATCGTTCCTCGTAAGCACGAAACCCAACTCGGGCGGAATTGGTGATTCTTTCTTGCGGTCTATGATCTCAGACTCGCTCATCCGCTCCGAGGTCTGCGTCTGGGCTTCGCGAACGAAGTAGTCGATCCAAGGTAGCTCGAACTTAAACACAGCTTCGCTGCGATAGGGTTGCGGCCGTTGATGCAGAGGCTTAAGCGCAAAGGTCGGAAATCGCGCCTTCTGAGAGTCAAGTGTGTGCTTGACGGCATAGCAGATATCGAGAACGCTGACGCGACCGCGCTGGTTAAGCCAAATAGAGCGTAGGCGGTCGACGACGTTCTCGTAGGCAACTTGAACGCGGGGACCACACGGGGGAAGATTCGTGGCAAAGAGGGAAGGCACTGGTGCAGTAAGTCAAATTCCCAATGGCAGAAACGAACCTGACCTACTATACGGTAGCAGCTGAGCTTCTTCCTCCGGAGTGATCGACTTCACTTTAATGAGACTAATTTCATGGGAGTCACTCCTAGATTTCTTTGGACTGGGCCCGGAGGATGAAGAGGTTGTATCATACCATCCATCATCTAGCACTGTTGTTAGCCAAGAAATATAGGATGGGGGAGTGCAACATACCCTCGTCATAGACTTCTACTTCCGGACTCTTGACAGCCTGAGGCTCTTGCTCAACACTTGGCTGTTGTCTACTCGGCTGGGATCCGACCTTGACCTTTGCCTGCGCCTGCGGGTTGCTGGCAGTGAGAGGTAGAAACATAGAGGCGAAGCTTGCCATTGCTGGCAAGAGGCGCTGGGGCGGGCGATGTTCGGAGCTGCAGGCAAGCGGTTGCCTGCAGGATAGTTTCGCGGCTGCAGAGTGGGCGCAGATTTAGGAAAACATGCAGAGCTTAAAGGTTGCTATGGCGCCCCGTGGGCAGAGGTGTTCGACGAGGTGTCATGTAGAAGTGACGTAATGCCGAGTAGGACCCGTCTTCGCTTTTAGTGCGGCTCAATGTCCCTTCGATCTTGCATACCTGCAGCCTAACGCAGATCTTGTGCACGCTATGCAGGGGTGAAGCTAGTGCAAAATGTAGGGAAGGCCTAATTTGATTTGATCAAGTCACAATAATTGTTCAAGATAAAATTTCGGAAAAATCGCCGAAGCGAATCTCACAACATCACATTCTCCAAGTGTCAATCCAGGGTATCAAGAACAAGTCGTGGCAAGGGGGCGCAAATCAGATTGCATGGAATGCCATCTTTTCATCATCCATGCTCTCATCCATGCTCTCTGCATAGTACTTTCCGCACTCATATTCATCCTCAACCTCAACCTGAACCTCATCCTGTTCTCTGTCATAGCCCCCATCCGCGTCTTCGGCGGTCTTGTGACAAGCAAATTTAGAACTATCCGTCTGATAATTGATATCGCGTCTCATCGGGCTCGGAAGATCGTCCTCAAACGTAAATGTTGGATCCTTTCTCAATTCCCTACGATCGACTCTCCACCGTCCGCGTCGCTCTGCTTCTTCTTTCTGCCTCGCTTTTTCCCTTCTGAGCGCTTCGTCAAGCATGATCTCCCAGTTATCTACTTCCTCTTGAGGCGCTCGTGATTCGACATCAACGTCCGACAAATCGTTAGGGTCATCTACAGTTCGTAGACCCCTATTAACAGCCGTCGTTCTCCGGCGCCGACGAAGTTCCATCTCGGCACTAGAGTGCTGTTGTCGTCGCGTTGTTGGTGATGGGGGGTTGGTTGGGCTCCCGCTATTGAGAGCGCGGGTATTTTGGTCTATTTCTCTCTGGATCTCCCTTAACATGTTAACGTAGGTGAGGTCCTCGTCGCTAGAATCGCTGTCTTCTAAATCTAAGTCTGAATAGTCTTCATCAAGACCCATTTCGTCTTGAACTCTCTTGAGTTCGAGGCCCTCGGCGAGCCGGTCCTCGAATTGCTTCAGTTCACGCTCATAGTTCTCTTTGGCCCATTCCATGAACATTGTCGCCCAGATGATATGGTGACAAGGTCCAGGGATGTGGAACTCGGCGCTCTTTTGTGGATAACGTAGCTTTTGCATTTCACTGCGTTGCAAATCGAGCTTTGTGTCATACACATGTACAGGTGTTTGGAAGTGCGCAGTCTCTTCAGAGATGTTTAGTGCTATTGTCTTCCACGATTTAAGGCTTTCAAGCTCTTCCATGGTTTTAACCGTCAACCCATTGACAAATCTCACTTCTTCTGCATCATGGCAGTTGACTTTAGAGATCAAGCTTTCAGTCTTATGCTCAATGTATTCAGATAGCTTCATATTTATGGTAGTGTCAAATTTGGCTTGCATCTCTTGTAGGACAATGGCCGAGATACCGAGAACGTGTAGCGATGACTTGTCAAACACAGGGGGCTTCCACAGAAGCCGCTTATTCTTCTTGCCTCTAATTGGCCTTGGTAAAGCAGATACTTTTGTGGGCAACTCAGGCGGGCTAAGTGACATACTTGCATTCCGGGAACTAGACACCTTGCTAGTCAGGTGCCGAAACGGAGATTCTCTTGAGAATGTCGAATGAGAAGTGCCTGACCTTGTAGCAGTCTCTGGCGGTGACGAATGCAAGAAGGCCGTGCTTGATCCTGATCTCAATCTAACATCAGGCGTGCTTTCTCGAGTAGCCGCCTGGCTGAACCAGTATGCCACAAGCGCCTCCCGCACCTGGTCATATGCTTCTCTACTTCCAGGATCGGATGGCCATGCAAGGTGAGGGAACGGATGGTTTTCATTCATCAAGACCCCATATTTGCGGCCCACCGACCGCAGAAAATCAGCTGTTGAGAAGCTATAATTTTCAAGAGTCTGGCCTGATTCGATGGATGGCCTTGCTATATCGATGTTGCTCTCAAATGAGCCTTTGCGCCCTATGTTGTTCTCTTTGCCCCTCGACTCTACTTCTCCTATTGAGCTCCAAAAGCCGTTTGCCGCGAAGGCGTTTCCTTGAGGTGCTTGTTTGAATTTGTATTCTAGAGAGTTAGCAACCGATATCGTGATAGGGAGTGTAAAGGAAAAATTGTAGAGAAATAGGAGTATAACATTAAGACTCACCATCCGACGAGGATCTACTAATAATACTGCCGCTTGGCGGTGTGGACCCTAAGCTCGTTTCTCGCGATAAAACTAGTGGATCAGGCGGAAGTTCCTTGTCTATGGTTGGAGGGGATAGACTTCGAAGTAGAAGATCCCCTACGGTAGGTCTCCGGGAATAATTTTGACGCACAGGTGTCTCGCGCTCGGCCATAGTTGTCAACGACCCTGGTGATAAGGTGGCATGCTCGAGCGCGAGAGGTCCTTGCACATCCAGAGGTGCGATCGCCTGCATTTCAGGCATACTCGGTGGCGATGACACCATTTCTCTTAGAGTTGGTCGCCGAGAATGAGGTTTGTTCCGTGCATCGGTTGTGCTCGAAGGCAGTGGGCACGAAGAAACTATATCCTTCAACGTCGGTCTCCTTGGCTTCTTGCTATCTTGCTCCATTGGCCTTCCTATTACCGGATCGCTCTTGGGAAATGCATCTTCTACAGCCGGCATGCGTGGAGTTTTTGGCTGAAATAGGAAGGCGTTAGATATCGCCAGATTCGCTCCAGGCGGTCCCGCGATTGTTGACATGATCGAGGCAGTGCTTATGCTGGAGCCAGGTATGCGCGCATATTCTATCTGCTGCTCGGTTTCCGGGCTTTCTCTAAAATATATCTTAATAGGCGAACTAGCTCCGACCCATTTGTCAGCTTGGGGGCAGTCCTTGGGAACGCCGGCCGATGAAGATGAGCCTTTCGAAAAATTCGAAGTCCAGTTCTGGATATCGTGACTGTTGCCGGTTAGCATGACGTGATCGAGCATGTGCCTACGTGTTAATCTCCTTCTCCACGTGCATCTCGCGCTGCGGCTCCTGCCTAGGTACTTATGACGCGGTAGCAGACGCTACGGGAGGAGCCTTCTGAATGAATCAAGGGTCTGCAAAGAAGCTGTGCACTCTCGTTCTTGCTCGATATGCGCGAATTCGCTTACCTTTGGTACTCAGGATTTTTTTTGATAGGACCACAAACGCGGTCCTCGGCATGGTTCTTATGGGCCCATTCTAGAATAGCCATATCGAAGGTTGCTCCGGCGCGCTGTGCAAGAGAATCTGCCCCTATGTTCTCTTAGTACTACGTCAAGCGTGGTACATTGAAGGCGGACTTACTCTTCTGATCTGCCGGTGAGAGCTTCTTCACGGCGCACACCGAAGGCGGTAAAAAGATGGGGACGATTTCGTCCACCATACCGAAGGAGATTGCGCGGTAGCAGGAACAGAGAGAAGAAGGCGAGTGCAAGAGAAAAGATAAACAAGACTCGAGGGTTGCTATCGGCAAGTGAAAGTAAGTAACGGTGAGCATTGGCCATGCACCGTTTGGTGTAGTCTACCTTTCACTACAAGATGCGGGGTCACAAGCAAGATTGAAGAAATGATCACAAGGGCAATGAGACAGTTAAGAATTTACTTTTACTATAGATGATCATTATCGTGAAAATGAACATGCGAAATATACAGTACATGCCCAAGCATGTAGGAAAACACCGGCCGATGCAAATGCTTAGTCCAAGAATGTAAAGAGATTCGTGTGCACCACGTTAAGAGCTCGCACGGCCTCGCGCTCTTCGATAACGCATGAAATATTTATCTCGCTAGCGCCCTGTAAAGCAATTAACATCTAGGAGCCGGGAGGGGTTTCATCGATAGCGGGAATGCATACCTGTGAGATCATTTCGATGTTGATATCGTTGTCACCTAGCACACTGAAAAATCGCCCGGAAATGCCAATCATATTCTTCAACTGACGTCCCACCAGGCTCACGATGGCCATGTCCGGAACAATATCAATAGCACCCAGATCACCAAGCTCAGTAATAGCGCCATGCAGATCCTCACTCTGGATTCTATACTCATCTTCACCTCCACCGCTCAACAATGCGGACTCTGAATGTAATGCCATCGAAACATGAACTTCAGATGAAGAGATCAAATCAACAGACAGATGCCACTTGTCCAAAATGCTGAAAATATTCATGAGGAAGCCATGGGCCCGAGTACGCTTGTTGCTGTGTACGTTTAAGACGACAATGTTGTGTTTGATAGTGACGGCTGTGGGTCGCTTAGGTCCAATCTTAAGCTGCGAGAGCAAGCTCGAAGACCGTGTGCGGAACAGCTTGGAATCTTTGAGAGGCGCCTTGGGGTCGATCTCATCAATCTTCTCAGGGAAGATGACTGTTCCACTATTGCGTGGGTTCATGACGTTCTTGATGCGGATAGGGATGCGGGCACGGATCACCTGCTCCATGGTGAAGGGATGGATGACCTCGGAGCCGTAGAAGGTCAGCTCAGCAGCTTCGGATGGAGTGACAGTTGGAAGTAAAGCAGCGGTAGGCACTTTGCGCGGATCGGCAGTGAAAATTCCGTCAACCTCTTTCCAGATCTGAAGCTCGTTTGCTTTCGTGCCGACGGCAACTAGGGCAGCACATAGATCAGTATAACCACGCCCAACGGTATTCAAGATCCCTCCTGGAACATTGCCAAAGTAACCGGTGATGACCGGAACTTTGTCTCCGCAAGCTTCCACCTCTTTAGCAAAGGATGCCGCCAAGTTCTTATAAAAATTCTCATCCAACGCTTTCACTTGGGTGTTGGAGTCGCATTTGACGATGTCAGACAAGTCTAGGTAATGGGCGGGGACACCACGGTCTTCCAAAACCGCAGCCATGTAGAGACAGCTCAGCTTCTCTCCCTTGCTAACGATCTTGCCCTCAGCACGGCTGGTGACTTCTTCCAAGTGTTGCGCCGACTCCAGAATCTTGACGAGACCCTCGCACTCGAAATTGACATCTTCGGTGTATTTGGCAAGCAATTCAGCGGACTTGAGTATATCCTTTCCGGCTTGAATGTGGTCGAGTCGGACCGCCTCGACAATGTCATCATAGTTTCGGGATCCGGGTCGCTCGGCAGCCCTTGCGGCGCGTAGAAGTCGGTTGGTCGTGCCTTCGAGCTTGGTGTTGCTGCTCCTTGCAGAGCAGACAATAGCGGCGCGGCTGCCATTGAGGCCCGCCCTGAGTCACCGTCAGTATTCATGTTTCATAGTTTGAGCTGCGGCCTGCCATACTTAACAATGCCTGCTATATTTTCCGCGAATTTTCCAACACTGGTTCCGCCGAACTTGAGCACTACCCAGCCACCGGGGAGATGCTTCTCTTCTGTGTGAGCTATCCGCTCTGACTCATGCTTGTATCCGTTCTGTATGGGAGCAGACATTGTGGTAGTCGTCGACAGAAGGCGCAGAAATTCGTACGGTGTGTCCAAAAGATACCAGTCAAATATCGTTCTAGGAATGTGTCGTAGCAATTGAATGCAAGTGTGCGGTGCGGAGGGCGAACAAGTGAAAAGTCAATCTGGTGGGGAAACTTTGGCGGGGACCTTAAGTCAAGAATGGATCGCTACTAATTATGGCTCATAACGAATACGGCAAGCGTTTGCCAAGACCTGAAAAAGAAAATTCCTTAAACCAAACCATGTCAGTTCGGCGGGGCCTGCATATAGATCCTGGGACTCCTTGCGGCGTTCGTACAGTACGAGTATGCCCATGATGCGCGGCAATAACATTGCTAGTTCACTGTACCTCGTTCCATAGATTCGCACCACGAGCGATGGCAACAAATCACCTAATCGAACAGCGTTATGGTGTCATGTCAGGATATTACTCAACTGTTTAGCGGTACACGCCCCATACGCTCAGAGATGGAAATCGAGTTCAGAAGCCAGATATTGACTAGTCGCAATAGCAATTGGTATAAAATGCACCTTTGGGGCTTGCTGAAAAGACATGCTGCTATCCCGCTGCAAATGACTAGGTCGCCGATTGCGCCGGAGCTTCGTGCTCATAGGCTCTCCAAACTCCAGCATTTGCTAAAATGAGAAGCAAAGGTTTCAGGAGCATGCTCCAAGTCCGAAATCTTGATGAAAGCCCCACCGTGTAAGAGTCAATGGAGATCCCGACATGCGCCCGCAAATGCTGAAGTCTTCCAACTGAAAACGCCAAAGTCCCAAACCTCGCGTACATATCCGCTTACGCCATGCATATGGGCATTGAAAAGCCAACCAACTAGTTTCATCTACTGAGCGTCGTATCCTGAAATGATGACAAAAGAGATATCGCCAAAAGACCACCATCAACGCCTGTAAATGTCCCGGTCCCTATCTCTGTCGCGTGTCCTATCTCGTCGCTCAGGACTCCTGGAGCGTGTCCTGTTATCTCTCCGTTCGCGGGCAAAGTCCCTGGAGTCCCCGGGTCGATCTCTGTCTCTATAGTGCCTACCACGATCGGATCGGTCATCAGGATATCCATCCCGGGAATGGCCTGAGTCCCGAGAGCCCCGACGGCCATCTCTAGGTTTATCGTCTGGATCTCGTGATCGGCGTTCACCGCGCGGACGTGCGCCACCCTCATTATAGCTTGGAATATATGTGTCGCGGTCGCGACCTCCACGATCTCCTCGATCACCTGGGGGTCCATAACGGGGTGGATGTGGGAGAGGATGTCTGCCTTCGCCTGGCGGTGGAGGAAGACTGTTCCGAGAGCCTTCGTACGGTGGGCCTTGATTTCTATTGTGATCGCCAGCACCGCCCCAATGCGGTTGATGGCGAGGCGGCGGCGGTGGTGGCCGATGGTCATACGAAGGACCACGACGGTCATATGCTCCTCGGATTTGACCTTGGGCACGATCGACACCTGGAGGACCCCTGTCTGGAGGCCCGTATCCTCGACGGTCGCCATTTGCCCAATGTCCCCCGTTCTGGAGCGGTCCTGATCCAGTCCATTCGCCATTCGGGCCCATACCAACGGTGCCACCAGCTGGGGCAGGGGGAAGAGCTTGCTTCTGGCCCCGAGCATTGCGACGGTCAAGCTCGTGCGAATCCGCAAATGTCGGAATTTCATGTTCGCGCATGGGCTTCGGATCTTCTTTGAAGTATGGGTGTTCAAGCGCATCAATGGCATTGATGCGCTTTCTCCAGTCAAGCTTTAGAAGCTCGCCGAGGAGTGATAAGCCTTGCGGGCTAAGCTGAGGAAACTCGCGCGGAAGCTTTCCACGGTGCGGAGGAAATCCACGTATTCCCTCAGCCCCCGGAAGCGAATTCCATCCTGGCATGCTCTCCTCGTTCGGCGAACCGACCAATTCAAAGATAATCTGAGCCTGGTTAAGGTCGCTTGTGCCTGCGAGAATCGGTTTCCTCTTGAACATCTCACCAAACACACACCCAGCGCCCCACATATCGATTGCAGGCGTATATCTGCGAAGCTGGAGTAGTAGCTCCGGAGGACGGTACCATCGGGTGACGACGAGTGTGGTGTAATCTCGGCGGGCTTCACCATTTCCCTTTCCCCGCTGTGGTACGGGTTCGTCGTAGTGGCGCGCAAGGCCGAAATCTGCGATTTGTAGTCGACCCCTGTTGTTAATAAGGAGATTAGCAGCTTTCATATCTCGGTGCAGAATATGGTTATCATGTAGATAGCGAAGCCCGCGGAATAGCTGTAGCATGTAACATTTAATCTGTGGTTCGGAGAGGTGAACATCAGGATTATCGAGGAGGCCGGAGAGATCATGATCCATGTAGGGAGTGACCATATAGAGAATCGCGCGTTTCCTGCCTTCGCCCTTAGGTCGTTCGATGGTCATCTCTTCGAGCTGCAACACATTTTCGTGCGACAGCATCTTCAGTAATTTGATCTCGCGGAGCGCCGTAATCGGAAAGCCATCCTTCTCGTTGTGCATCAAGATCTTTTTGAGGGCAAAGATCCGCCCTGAATGAATATGGCGGGCTTTATAAACTTCTCCAAACGTGCCTTCACCAAGCTTCTGCATCATCTCGTAATCGGAGATCTTGGAGCATCCGTGAAACCGGCGCGTAATGCCTTTAGGAGGGGTCAGTGCCGCGGCGGGAGTGGCCATTGTGGGTGAGATGGAGGCTGCGCGTGAATGAGGCTGGGCAGTCGGCGTGGTTCAAGGCGTTGAACGCCGCGGAGAGCTTGCTGGTACGTTAAGTATCGCGCTGCAGGCTACGTAGAGGAGACGGCGGGTGTGGTGGCGAAGGGTGGTTTTGGACAGCGGAAGCTGCCATCTAGGGTCGTATTAGGGACTCAAACCTGATATCGTGGGCAGTCATAATAGCAGGATCTCTATCCGCTGTCTAAAGAATGCGATCTGTCGGTAGGTACGATGACTGTCGGACCTAGCGTCGTGCCAAGCTTCCCTCGGGGATCGGCTGGAGCCGACCTCACAGTCACTCTCACTTTCGAGATCCACAACCCACACAGCCATTGCGCTTTAAACATCCGCGACAGGTATGTCTATACTCTTAGACAGCTAATGTCAGTATTGACAAAGATACGTAAGGCCTGAAACACACCATGGCTGGCCCCTCAGAACATGGTCCCAACCCCCATGGCAACCACCCCATTCATATCCACCCAGCCCGCCCGCTCTACAGATTCGCCGCAACCGCCCTCGGCGCATCAATGTGGTTCTTCGTACGCAATGAGCAGATTCAGCACACATTTGGAGACTAATTATCGGTAGTTAATGTATCGAGCGAAGAAGGACGGGCCCGCGCTCCTCGGCTGGAAACACCCATGGGATCATTGAGGGGGTTGGGCATAAAAGGAAGTGGTTCGTGACTAGAATTAGGAAGTAAACAGCGCAGTCATTGTATATATCCAACCAACGGACTCCGAAGACGCGCATAAAGAGAATGGAAACTGTATATCACATGGCAACAATACCGAGACATTGAATCCAAGTTACCCACCACTTCAGCCTTGGTTTATTTAGATTGAGACCGAACCCCGGCCGATGAACACCGATAAAGAGATGCAGAAACACGCATGCAGTAAAGTGGCCATCTAAGCACAAACGCCTTTGCACGCGATTTCCAATATCCAATCATTCGCTATGCAAGATCATGCAAGACACCCGCAACTCGAAGTACACAAAAAAAGTACAGTACTTGGCCTCATCGATGTACTCTCCTCCTCACTCAGGCTTAACAAAAAGGTAATGGCTAACCCCCCATACATCACCCCCGTCATACTTGAACAATTCTGCACAAGCCATATAAAATATCTGCCACCGATTCCACCAAGTGACCACGCCCTCCTTTCCGTATGTCTCCATCAAATGCGGCCAAATCTCCTCTTTACTCCGAATCATCTTGCTCAACCAATCCTCACACGTCTTTGCATAGTGTATGCCATTAACCCACCACTGCCCCTCCACCTTCAAATCCCTCTGGAAATAGAGCAGTAAGTCTGCGGACGGCATCGTGCCGCCGGTAAAGAAGTGCTGTGTCATCCAGCCAGACTCAAAGTCATATGGCGTGCTGTGGTGCGCGAAGATGTGGACAAAAAGCTTGCCTGTAACAGGTTTCAGAGCGCGGGACACTTTTGCGAGGAGCTTTTCGTAATTTTTCATGTGCTCGAAGAGCTCGATGGAGATTATACGGTCGAAAGAGTTTGGCTCGAATTCGTAGTCTACGACGTCTCCCGTGATCACAGTGAGGTTTGTGAGACCCTTGGATTTCGCGACCGAATTGATATATTCCTTCTGCGTGCGGGAGTTTGAGAATGCTGTGATTTTGGAACTTGGGAAGACTTCGGCAAAGTAGAGAGCCCCAGATCCCCAGCCACATCTATACATTTCTGAGTATTAGATTGACGTGGTCATGATATTTGGGGAGTGGTAGACAGGAAGTAGAGGAAACATACCCAAGGTCAAGGATTGACATCCCGTCTTTGAGCTCGGCTCTTTGCACATACAGTCTCAACATGGCCATCTCAGCCTGTGCTAGCGTCTCCCCGCCCTTCTCATACAAACAAGCAGAATACTTCATTCTTGGTCCAAGCATACCCTTCAACACCCCAGTTCCTACCTCGTAATGCTGTTCATTCGCAGTTTTCGTTTCGATAGCAATGGGTCGAGCCCGTAAGAGTTCGACGTATTTCATTTTCGATTCATAGGCGGATTCTAGAGATGTTGAGGCTATTGACTGGAGACGGTTGGCCAATTGCCGGCGAATTCCAATGCGAATTAGAGCGTGTGGAAGATACCCTTTGTCTAGAATGGGGTTTATGAAGTTATCGGACATGAGATAATCTAGAATTGTTAGGTTGAATACAGAGATGAGAGGAGAGCTTGAGGCACCCGAGATGGTGTTCATCATAATGATGGGATATTCTCAGTCTAGTTCCCAAGCTTGATTTGTGATTGTAACTACTAACGATAATCATGTAGAGCGATTATAATCTTAGAATGGGTCTATCGCGAACTTGAGACCATGTTGTTGGAAAGAGTGTGGTTTCAAATTTTCATCGCTTTAGGCTTAGTGTCCAGTTTCATTGACGTCACGATCCAGACGACGAATGTAGCAGAATGGGTATTGCGATCTTCCCTCGCAGTTATTTACCTTTAGTTATATATTAAAACGGACATTGAACGCGCTAGGAGCGCAAAGTTAGAAGCAGTCAACTATCCAGTCACTAACCAATTAGGATTCGAGTGTCGATGCTGGTGCAGATTGACATTGCTCCAGACTATACTAGCTCTGGAGCAGATCAAGCAATGGATGTTAAAGGACACCATGTGTTTGGTCTATTTTAAGAGAAATTATTCAGTTTCACCCTGATATCTATTGACACTCGATATCCATAGACCACTGTCGCGTAAAGTGCGAGTTAGTCCAGTCCTCTACCCCCGGTTGTATCCTACCACTATGCTTATTATGACCCTCCCCCCCTACATTGATTCCAGGATACAATACAGAAGAATACGCAATTGTGACATGCATACCGACCGGTATCACATACAACTCATAATAACCGTTACCGAATCTACACCCCGGGTTCAAAGCCTACCACACACATTTACTTCCTAATCCTCCCATCTCCACTCCGCTCTACACGTACACCCGTTCCCGGGAGCATGCAACACACCTCTCTTCGCCGCACCATAAATCCATTCCACCCATTCTCCTTCATGCCTCACAACCTTAGGAAACTCTCCTGTCTCGATCCTTGCCTGCGCTGTGGTCCTCACAAAATTCCTTAGCTTTCGGGCAAGCTGATCTATAGGCATAGGGCGCCTGTGCTCCCGTGCCGCAAGTGTGGGCTCCATTTGGTGCATGCGCTCGAGACGAGTCATGAGGGAGGAGTAGATAGATTCAGATTCGCGGTACTGGAGGAGGGACAGGGCGAGGCGCTTGTAGTGAACTGTATCAGCGAAGGTTGCGCGGGTGCAGGGAAGGGTAGTCGTCTCCTGGTAGTGGCCGCAGCGAGTGGTAGTGTTATGGTTGAGTGAGTTGCTGCGCATCACTAAGATTCGCTCATCTTCAACTTCTGGTTCATCCTCAAAGCCTTGATCTGGTATCGCATCCGTCACTTTGGAGTCCGAAGCATTCCGGGCAACGGCACCGTCCGTGAAGGGATTGCGAGGCGCTGAAAGTGTTGGCTTTGGTGTATCCTGAGCATTCAATGTTGCAGAGCTTTCCGCATCTTTGTCTTCCTTTATTGTACCTAGCTTCTCCGGTACATCAACGTCTTCCACTGTATCGAAGTGCTCGCTCCTCCGCAGACTAGAGGACCTCCGAGGCCGATACGGCACAGTGCTCCGAACAGTATGCACCATCTCCTCAGAAGGAGAAGCCGGCGGTGTTCCACTCGGAACGTAGTACTCCACCACTGCGCCTGTAGCTCGACGATTTGCGGAAGCTGGCGACATACCTCTATCCTCTCTATCTAGCGGAAGTCCAAGCACTCTAGCTGCATTTTCCGGAGACAAAATGCTATTTTCCGTTTCTGGGGAAGACCCAATCTGCAGTAAAGTAGAACTTGAAAGCTCATTATCAACGACTAGCGAAGGTTGCTTCTCGTTTCGACTATTCCTCGGAGATTCATCTTCGCTCAGGATAAACGAGAAGCGCATTTTCGTTTCCTGTTGACGTGGTGTTCGAGACATGGACTGACAGCGACCATCTTCATCTTGTACAATGGGAGCGACCTGAGCGTGCGAGACAACATTATCTTTTCCACCCTTCACAGGCCAGGATACAGGGCGCATCTTCCCGGACGTTAGCTAACAATCGAGTACGGAAGGCAATTATGATCTTACAGATAGATTATCAGGACTTGGAGCTTCGGAACCGTCGGACAATTTGGTCGGTGAGCGATAGTCACGGTAGCCGGACGGGTTCCAGGGTCTCCTTGCTGGAGGTTTCGCCGCCTAGGATACGTTAAATGAATATACTTATATGGTAGGATTGGTTGTGACATACCTGATCACCCAGAGTTTGTTCTCTACCAAAGAGCTTCATGAACATGATTAGAAGCTAGTCCCGGGTATGGGTGGCTTAGGTTGTCCTAGGTGTAGTAGAAAAGGGGTTAGGTCGGTTTGTTGAGGGGGTAGAGCGATGTTTGTTTATCCGGAGTTCGTGGCGAAGAAGTGGGAGATATTCAACGTGAAACGAATCGAAACAAACCGTGGTTCTGGTGATAAGCAACACCAATTGTGTTTGCTCTTTTTGTCCGACGACTAAGTCCGTGCACCCTACAACTTTCTTGTGACAACTTCAAAGCTTCAGATAACCAAGGAAATTTTAGAGGGATTGGGTATCTTAACATCGAAACTTGTTCTGTGGTATCAATCATGCCCACCTCCCTGTAGTCATCAATGCTCTTTTACCTGCCTATAAAGCGCAGTGGCCGCTAATGAACGATCAAACATTATACATAATCTATTCCTTGCCCTTCGCAAGTAGCTCCACGCCTGTCCTAACCACGCTAATGGCGGCACCTGTCTGAATAGCCTCACTTCCACCGCCGCTTAACCTATACTCGATATCCGCCAAGCCCGACATCCAAGTCACCATCGTTTGACTTGGCACGTCACTGTTAACCAGCTCTTCACTCACAGCGGTCAAAATATCTGCCAATGCCAAGCCCTTAAGTGCCTTAATGTTGTTGATCGTTCTGAGAGATTGCGTCATATCCGAATTTTCTAACAGCATATTCACGATGAACCTAATGTTTGAAGGATGTGGAGCGGCAATGCAATCATAGATAGTCGTCTGTGTAATCAGGTCTCGGACGATAGTGCTCGGATCCGGTGCTAGCTTTCCAGGTGGTTGAAGTGGGGTGCTAGATGCATGGCAAGCTTGTAGAACGTTCAATGCTCGTCGCATGTCTCCCTTGCTCAGTGTAACAAGTGAGTCGACTGCATCTGGTGCAATGTTCACGCTTTCCTCTTCTATGACCTTGCTTACTAGACTCCGAATATCGTGATCTTTCAGCGGAGAGAATCTGAATCGAGTGCATCGAGAGAGGAGCGCTGGGGATAGCTTGTGTGTGTAATTTGCAATTATGCAGAATCGAGTATTTGCTGTATACTTCTCCATTATCCTTCGGAGTGCCATCTGAGCGGTTGCTGTCATAGCATCAGCTTCGTCTAGTATGATGAGTTTGAAGGTAGCAATAGAGGAAGCCTCGCCAGGCTTGGGTGCTGCGGAAAATATCTGTTTTGTGCTGCTGAAAGTTTTAATCTGTTCTCTAACGACATCGATTCCTCTGTCATCTGAAGCGTTCAATTCCAGCACCATCTGCCGCATGTTTTTGTTGCCGTATATTCGTCGAGCGAGCGCGAGGACAGTAGATGTCTTGCCAGTTCCGGGAGGGCCATACAGGAGAAGATGTGGCAGTCTCTAGTTATTTTAAGCCGCCCGATAGTAATAGAATGCTATTGCGCACCTACGTTTGAGTCGACAAACTTGTTGATGGTTGCCAATATATCCTTATGTCCCTCAACATCGTCGAGTGAGTTCGGTCGGTACTTTTCTACCCTTTCAAACCGTCAACGTGTGCTCTCGCATCCGGAGAAGAGCCTAATACCAGGGGAGGCTGTCTTCTGCCTCAACGGGCAAATTGGCCGCACTCCTTTTGCCCTTTGTAGATTCCCTGCCAAAGTGGATGGAACTGTCTGGGAAGGGTCCATCCACTTCCATTGCGTCTTCGAAGTCCGACATGTTGATCTATGAAGAGAAACACTGTATAGATATAAAAGCGAAAAAAAATCTGGGCCTTTACGCGACAAGTGTGAAATCGAGATTTTGGTGCGGGCTAGCTGGCAAAGTTCAGGTCGACGCGCCGCGGGAGAGACGCGTTAAGTGGGATTCTTTCGGGTTTAGTCCACATTATGTCATCATCCCACTCAGCCCTACAGCCCACCTCAGTCTTTAAGCTGCGCCAGCATCTCCGCAAGTTCTATAGACAACTTCACCTAGACGGACGCGGGCAGAAATACTCCCACAATGCCTGTAAGTCATATGTTTTCGGGGCTTTCTACCTCACAAACAAGCTTTGCGATTGCGGTTCTTGTATCTAACATCTTTCCAGGCCTACCACTCTGTCTTCCTAGACGAGCCAAACCAGCATCTAATCGGTAGCTCTCCCAATCTCTATCCTGTTCATTCCTATACCTCTCATTCTTACACTCTTCTATCAGGAAACTTTGCGCTCCTCCCATTACGAACCCGGACCCGAGGCCCTGCACTTCAGCTCCCGCCCCTCCCACCAGATCTCACAGACCTCACTATCGAAGCCTCACACGAGTCATACGATCCACTAGACGAGATCCTAGCCCTCTTTCGGGCAAACACATTCTTCCGAAACTTTGAGATCAAGGGCCCTGCAGACCGAGTCCTGATCTATGGCATTCTATATGTGAGCGAAGTATTATCGAAAATTAAGCCAAGCATGGGAAGACGGGAAGCAGAGAAGGTACGTAAAATGATCTAGACCCTAGTTTGGGCATTCAAATTCTAGGAAAGAGGGAGCTGATTGTGCTTTAGGCTGTCATGAACATTGCATTAGACACCAACTTCGCGATTCCTGGCGATGCGGGGTTCCCGCTCAATCAGGCATTTGAGGCACCGCCGGATAGGAACTCGGCGGAGACGCTGAGGCAATATGTTATGCAGATGCGGCAGGAGCTTGCGACAAGATTGCTTAATAGGGTGTATGCGGATGGGACGAATGTGCCGAGCAAGTGGTGGTTGAGCTTCACAAAGAGGAAATTCATGGGTAAGGCGCTGTAGGTGCGGCATGGAAAGATCACGACATGATGGTTATAGAATTAGGGAAGCTCACAATAAAGCATAGCACGGAGGCAAACGTGCATGCATGCAGGCTCACTATCAAACTTCTAGTAGCACACAGCATTACGTAGATGACTTCTAAATGGTCCTAATATTCATGTGAAGATAATGGATCGACATAAAAATCATTATGCTTGGACAGAGCTGTCAGCTCCAGTCTTCCTTTTTTTTGACCTGAATTTTCCCCGTGCTTCCACTTTGCCCTCGAATGGTAAGACTCTCGTCGCTGTGAAGAGATACCCTTCCGCCCCGCCACGACTTGTCATCATCGGATGTGTCCGGCTAGGTAGCACCTGCCACTGCCTCGCTCTCGCAGTCTGCAAGGAAGGTGCCAGCAGTAGCGTAGGGTTGACGGGGAAATCTTCATCCTCATCCTCGCCAACAATGCCATTGGCCTCATTATCTTCCTTCTTAACTTCCTTTACAGCCTTTCTATTTATGCTGGCATTGGTTTCCATCTGCTTGGAGACAAACGCCGCCCTCCGGTCTTTGCTATAATAGTCGCAAAGCTCAACCAGGGGTTCCACATTAGGGCTGTACACCACAATCCTCCCCCCACCCTTAACAAGAGGTACACACTCTTTCAAGATACTCGCCGGCTCCATAGCACTGGCCACGATCAGCCCATCAAAGCCGCCTCGTCGCGTCTCGTTGACGATCCTGCTTGTCCTTTCCCATCGCCTCCTCTTCTTGTAGTAATTGCCCCTCTTGCTGCTCTTGAATGTGGCTAACACGTCATCCGCAACAACTTCAGGTTCATCATAGGACGGGTCTTCATGTGGGTAGAGAAGTTGTAGCCAGGAGAGAGACTTTAAATTATGGTAGAGTGGATGTTTGGTAGTGGGATTGCCGGTGTCGAAACCGAAGTATTTTAGGAAGGAGAGATTGGGTTGATTATTTGCATGGAGGACTGTGAGGCTGTTGGTTTGCGCGGTTGATTGGGGGATATGCTGCCGGGGTGGTTTACAGGGGGGCGGCGGAGGATTTGAGGGGATTCGTGTGGTTGAGGTTGGACTCGTGGGATCTGTTTCTTTGGTTTCTGGATCCGATTTTGGCGGGGTTGTTCCGTTTTGGTAGGTTTCTTGTTGGAGCTCTTTCGCATCTTCTGCGCTGTCTCCTTCGCCGTTTTGATCCTGATTAATATCCTCCCCCTCTTGCAATGTCTGGTCTTCTTCATCCTCTTCCGGATACAGAATTCTCATCTTCTCTGCAAGGGCCGCAACCACCAAGCCGCCCGTGTCGTCAATCACTAACCATCTACCCCCTCCGATTTGACCAATATCGTCGTCGGCTGTTAGTACTCGGCTGGCATCTGCACAATGAATATTCGCCCAGCTGCTGATCAAACCTAGGGATTCTTCCCGCAAATCCATAATCTTGTATCCTTCCTTATCGAGTACGTACTCGTTGAGCAGCCCTACATCCAGGGGCAGGACGGTGAATCTCTTCAGGTATTTCTTAGATTTCCGGAGGGTATATTTAGCCAGTGAGAAAGATGTTTTCTCATCAATACCCAAGTGAGAAGCCATGATCTTCGCTATAATCTCCTTGCCAGAACCCGCGCCAGCTTTCTTGAGCTCTTCAATCTCTTCCATCGCAAGTGTCTGCCTTGATGGATCGTCAATTGTCAGGCGATTGCTCCGCATTATGACCTCCCCATCGTCGCCCACGATGTCGAATTCAGCACCCCCCTCAGCAGAGGCGGAGTCATCCCGCGATTCGGCAGGTGTCGCATGGTCACCACCTAGAGCTTCAGCATGGAGCTCGGAAGCGGGCACAATGCGCAACTCAGTCTTGGACCTTCCGTTCTCCTTGTCCAACAACTCGAAGGTGAGGTAATACGGTCGGCCAAGGAGGAGATTCGCGGGGAATGTGCCGAATTTGCCAATATTGATAGTTCTATGCAGCCAGTTAGGAATCGTGCATGCGCCCAAATGTGATATAGATGGGGGCCCGTGGATGCTGACTCCCGCTATTTGACGTACGTATTAGGTACTATTTTATGGATCTTGACGATACCCGAGGGCAGTCGGAGCGCGATATGTGAATTCGGCCGTATGTAGGAGTGCATTGCGCGGCCTTGCTACGTGGATGCTATCCCTGCGAACCAGCATGCGCTGCCTTGATTCCCCGTGGGCTAGATTGGGAGAATATTGCGAGCAGGAGCAAGTACAGTGCACCGTGTCCTGGGTTTCAGTAGCTCGGGGGGTTACGGTAGGCATGCGCAGTGCTCCAAGTTAACAAACTTTCTGGCACATGCGCAGTGGTGGCAGCCAGTGCTGTGGCGAGTGCATGTGGCTGTGCGGCCGCCCAAGGTCTTCGCGGTCCCTGGCTGGCTGGCTGGTCCTGGGCGGCGCGGGCGTGGGCACCGGCGCTGGTGTGTGAGGCCGTCGTCATCGCTACAAGGGCAAGTTCTCCAGTTTACCACTTCAGGCCGCGTATACAGCCACTATACCTTGCCGCCCGGATGTGTGGCAACCTTCCCTTATCATCGGATACCCTTAGTGTGCCGCTCGCTCGTATCATTCATATTTGGTCTACTCAATCGCGTAAGCTTCACTTAGATTGCCTGGACTTGTCCTCGGTGGCCTAGAGCTTGACGTTCCCAGCAAGCCTTCCACCATCCTCGACATTCAGCGTTGTTTGCCATGGTACTCCGGAAACCCATGCCGCAATCAGACAATCTCGTCCCTCGACCGCTGTCTGCAGCGGTCAACAACCCTCCATACCCTACAACGCCGTCCACCGAGGACCCGCCAGTGTTGCCTATATCCTCCGAACAGCAAGAGGTCTACTCACCCGACCTCAACACCTCCCCCGCGTTTCGCCTCAGGACCCTCGACGATGCGCAAAAGAAGAAAGAGAAGGATGACGATGAATCTGACTATAGCCTCTCCGACTGGGACCAGTCGGACGACGAGGACAGTAGCCCAGAGGACTTCCCAGACGCGTTAAAAGTTGCCGGAGGAAGGCCACTTCCTACTACCACAAAGAATTCTCTACCAGATGCTCTAAGAGCAGGCCCTCTAGTAGGGACAGCTATCAAGAAACAAGCAGAGCCCGTGGTGCCAGAGCCTACAGGAGCATCAGCATCATCGCTCGGTGCGATCAGCAATGGCTCCGGATCCATACCACTCCAAACCAACAATCCTTATCTGCGCATGCAAAATACGGGGCAAAGTGATTTTGGCGCCGAGAGCAGCCAACAGGTCTGGGGTGGTGCACCATCACATGCGCAAAAATATGGGGAACTAGTGGAGCTACCGTCGATGCAGACGCCTGTAACACCAACCAACGGAATGTCAAAGTTGACGCTGAATAGCAATGTTCCACCGCATCAAGGACCAAAGTCTCCGAACCAACCCCCTCTCATCGCAGTGGAATCAGCGACGCCACAATCCGCGCAACCAAAGCAAGAATCTAACAACTCGGAGGCGCGGAACTCTGGGATAGGCGTATCCTCTTCCGATGCGATCGCTAGCAGCCATGAGGCGCCCTCGAATAACGAACACCAACAACAATCTCAGGATCCTTGGCAAGATCAGCAAGTCTGGGATAAGCTTGAAAAAGAGAGGAAGCAGTCAGAGTCGGCCGCTGCTCAGCAAGCTTCTGTGAAAGCAAAGCAAGAACAGCAGCGCCAAGAAGAGATTTATCGCACACAGCAGATTACGCAATTCACCCCATCAGCATCACCTTTTGAAGAAGAACAACCTCCGGCATTGCCTCCGAGACGGTCTCACGAGCAAGAAGAGCTCCCTCCCCAAATGCCGCCACGACCCCTTGAGACGGGTGTGGTGGGCTCCTCGGCCCAAGTTGGGCCAGAATCGCCCACTACAGTTATGAATCGGCAAAGGAAGGAGCACTATCAAATCAAGCATATTCGATGGTATGATGCCAACGCCCGCGGTATCCGCACGTCTCCAATCCTTACCCAGAATCTGAACGGCCCTTGTCCCTTGCTAGCCTTAGTAAACGCCTTGGTTCTCTCAACACCGGCCACTATAGAGACCGCGCTCGTTGAGACATTACGTACACGTGAACAAGTTAGTCTGGGCCTGCTACTCGACGCTGTCTTTGACGAATTGATGTCCGGTCGAAGGGGAGGAGCTGCACAGGAACTTCCGGATGTCAGTGAGCTTTACAAGTTTCTTCTTACTCTACACACCGGCCTCAACGTGAATCCAATGTACGTTCAGGATCCGGGAGCGACTGATGGTTCGTCGACGCTTGTTCCCTCTCGTAGTCCCCGACCTGGTGGCTTTGAGAACTCGCGAGAAATGCGTCTATACAGGACGTTCAATATTCCATTGATCCACGGATGGCTTCCCAATCCAGGCTCCGATGCATATGTTGCATTTGAGCGCGTAGCGAAGACCTACGAAGATGCTCAACATGTCCAATTCCAGGAAGAAGAGTTGGATGCAAAATTACAGACTGAAGGTCTCAATGCGGAAGAACAGCGCATGTTTACGGACATCCATGCGATCAAAGAATTCCTGATGTATTGGCCGACGCAGCTTACCGATTACGGACTCCGCGCAATACGCGAGAGCATCAGGCCAGGACAGATTGGTATCTTGTTTAGGAATGATCATTTCTCTACCATTTATAAGGATCCTCGGACAAGTCAGATATTCTCCCTAGTAACGGACGCCGGGTATTCCAGCCATGATGAAATCGTTTGGGAGTCGCTAGTTGATGTTCATGGCCAAGGGAGTGAACTATACTCTGGCGACTTCCGCGCGGTCGGCAACAATAGCATACCCCAGAGACAGCAAACCCAGCAGCCAGTTCAAAGCCTTCTAGATATCGATGATGATCAAGGCTGGACGACTGTTGGACCACGCAGTCGCAATCAACAAACTCCTTCCGCCTCTACTCCAGTTACTTCTGAAAATACCGGTCCAACCCCGAAACTAAGCAAAGAAGAACAAGAAGATCATGACCTAGCGCTAGCGCTTCAGCTTCAGGAAGAGGAAGAGGATCGACATCGACGCTCATTAGAAGAACGCCGTCGACGAGAAAACCAGCTTTCCCAAGATACTATTGCTGCACAAGCGCAATCACGACCTAATAATCGACGTACATCACGCCAAGGCGAGAACCCACCTCTAATTCCACCACGAAGGAACAACATCCAAACCCACAGACCAAACAACGAGCCTGCACCTCCTCCCACCTATGAAGAGGCCGCTACGAATCCTCCATACCATCCTCCACAGGGACATCCAGCAAATCCAAACGCGCCAATACATCCGCAAGGCAGCGCTTACATGCAGAATAGCTCACAACTACCTCCAGGACATTCTCCTCAGGGGCGCCGTAACTCGAGGCCAATGGGTATCCAGAATTCTGTGCACCCCAGACCAGGTAGGAGACAGAGCGCTGGAGTGGGTGGCCCTAATGGTGTCGGCTCTGAAGATAGGGATAAGTGCGTGGTCATGTAAACACGTGCTGATGATTATATTATACCTAGTTACTGATGACATTGACCGCAATCTTCGAGGGTGGCGGTCCTATCTTTGGCGCTGGACTGGCTGCATATTTTAGGTTTTTGTTTGGGAAGCTGAGGTATACCCTTGTTATTCTTATTCGTCTCTACGTTTTGGACCTGGTGCGGGGCGCATTGTGCGGCATGGTGGGCTTCGCATGGCTTCGACCCGCAATGGGAGTAGAGTGACGGAGGGATACCCCATTTGTGGTAAAGCAGCAAAAATATACTTTGATGCCTTAGAGGACAATGCAAAAGAGTACTTTGGCTGTATGATAGCTGTGTGCCATGAATCTTAGGCTTTCGAGTATATCTTCGTTGGCGCGAGGGATTGCAGTGCAAAATTACATTCTTGCACTAGAAGCTAGAGGAATACGTACTCTTGTCCACATGAGGTATTTACTAATAGTGCGGCATTATTGGCTTTCACTGCAATCTTTTGTGTGGAAGGGAGACTTAGAGAGAAAATTGCTCATAGTACAGCATTTTTAGCTTTGACTACAATCTTCAGCGTAGCCAAGAGACTTATTCAGCGCGGCTCAGTTTGCTAGGGAGTGGGTATGAACGAATCAACCTCGGGGAGTAAAATCTCAAACCAAGTAGCAGTGGGTATTCATTGCAATGTCTAACGTGGATGAGAAGATGGACCAGTGAAAGATTCATTCACTAGATGACAATGAGCGAATCAGAGTGTTTCGCTTATACCTTATGTCTAGTTAGCGAGGTGCAGTCACCAGTAGATTGTATTGAATCTTGGCACTACAATTTCTAGGGCAGGCGAGAGATCTGAAGACGAGGCTTTTCAACAGTGGCCTTGGATCTGATTGGCTATAGGGCAAGTGCTGTTAGCGAGCTAGATAGACTTGTAGTTCGTAATAGTAATGAAAGGAAGCTTTTTCAGTATTCAATTATACAAGCAGTCAATGACCCGGATGAGTTTATCCAATGCTGCGCCATTATGGCTCCCGTTCTGGAACTGCTCGTCCAATGATGAAATTCTCCAATAGCCCAACAATATAATTAAGGTAATCTCTAGGTCTTTATCTCCACATAGTAGCTATGCAGTCCCAGCTACTGAGAACGGAAACATGAATCAGCAAATGCCAGGATTGCCAAAAGTTAAACAAAGTCTGATCACTATAGCACCTTGCTCACTTCCATCTCATCCTGTTCAAGTCAGTGTCTAATCTGTAAGCACGCTACATAGTGTAACACAAACCTCAAATTCCCCAGGCATGATTAGACCCTTTACACCCCAGCTTTTCAATTTCGGGTGACTCCTCACATATTGGCGATATTCCGGGGCACCAGGCATCAAAACATTATCCGCGACAATGCAAACTCCAGTCTTCAAAAGACCCAACTCTTCACAAACCGTAAGGTCTTGCACATACAAATTCTCGACGTGATCGAGGAATATCAAATCAGCATGATCGAGCCTCCCTCCAGCCTTTAATGTCCGAAGTGATTCACTAGCTGCGCCGGTCACAACTGTGACCACATCGGAGAGGCCGGCAATGTTGATGAACTCGGAAGCTATATTAGCTAATTCCGAGTCAAACTCGAGACTCCACAACTTCACAGCTTCACCCTGTTTATTGAAATGTCTCATCTGGTTCGCAAGCATGATCGCTGAGTAGCCGACATACGTCCCAAGCTCAACAACAACCTTGGGTCGCTCTTCAGCAAGAAGATCAGTTAGAATACGCCCTTTGTCGCTGCCAATATTGATCAAGAAATCCTGCTGTACGGCAAACTCGTCCATTGCTTCTAGAAGCTTCGCCGGATTTCCTTCCATTTGGGTGAAATCCGGACTTTGCTTAACATGTTCGAGGAGCGCTCTCTCGCGGCCACCTTTCCACTACCTTCTGTTAGCTAAATTTATGTATAAGATACAGAGAAGAGTGAGCTACTTCTTTGTATCCGTCGATCTCGAATTTCCTCAAAGATGGGTATTTGTCATATACTTCCTTTGGAAACTTCATTGTATGCGCAATGCAATGGAAAATGTAAACAAATAAACTAGTGGGATATACGATGTAAGAAAAGGTGCTTGTCTATTATTTTATACGAAGATGGCTGATAAATCTGGTGCGCATCTTCGTCCGAGGATCAAATCCTTTGATGGCGTCAGCATAGCAAAGGGCCGTCTCAGAGGTCTCAGTTACGTAGTTTCAAACGCAGACATAGAGAAGTTGCCTACTAGCTACTTTCTAATGTGTAATTATATACTGAAGTTCTGTAATGCCATCTCGACGAGCCATAATCAAAAACCTATATTTCTAGTAATCACTCCTCATGGCAGCACGCATACGAGGTTCCAAACATCTAGATGATCCAATAGACGGGATATATTTCAAGCAACTAAAACTCATAAATCATGCCAGAGCAAGCTTAGGTAGATAGAATATACTCAACTAAAATGGAATGTTTACTTTAGTGCATCAAATTGTGAGATCGATCATATAGTTATGGCGTTATATTAATAAGATGTGGTCTTATTGTACTTGGGAGAGTCTACTTAATGTCTTTCATTCCTTTAACCTTAATGAAGGCTACCAAGAATTTTGAATAAACAATGCATGGCAAAATTAATTGGTTAGATAGCTTCCCCCAATAGTAGTATATATCCTTATGTAAGATTGTACTACGAATAAGAGGTCAATTGGCCGTTCTACGTGTGAGAAACCGTGTAGCTCATATAAATTATTTTGTCATATAAATAATCTTGACTTCTGTACTACATGTTTCCACAAGCAGTCATGCCCTCTCGAGGACCTTTCCGGACGAACTTTTATAGACCTTGGTCCATAAATAGAGGGAATTAACAGTAGTTCCCACCTAGCCGGGAAAATGAAGTCCAGCTCACACCACAATAGCCAGCTCCAGGAACTTTGCATTTCTCTTGCACTTCCGCTTCTAAATTTGAAGTGGCCCTGAGCAATATCCAATCAGTTTCTAGCCCGATAATACTCATATCAATACACTGATGGAGGGCCTCGCTTCGAAGCAGCATCAATCTAAACAAAGTTCATGTGCAAAGTCCAAAACAGGCACACGTAAGTCATCTGATATCCTGCGGACTCACGCACGCCTAGATTTAAGCCCCTGAAGCTCTTCATAGGATGCAGCATGTGCAAACTCGTTTCGAACAGATTTCTGAGATCTAGAAATCTATTTAGTTTCACGCACTGCTTATGTCATCCCCCTTCTAGACTGTTCAGTCATACATCTCCTTTCAACAAAATTTTTTTTCCACATTGTGATATTCATTGAAGCTTGGTATTTATAAAGAAAATTTATGTCGAGTTACGTAGCCATTCGGAGATGTCTCGCAAATACAAAATACACCGTGTAGCCGTGGATAAACGTCCATCAAGACAACCGAGAGGGCATTTAAGCTTTTGTGAGGCGCTAGAGGTTGCCAGAATAGTTTTATAGATTGTCGATACCTTCCGGTTATTGTAACTTTAGAGGAACGAACAGCCTAAATCCGGCAGTCAGCGACAGGGGGTAATCATCCTAGCGCACCCCGCAGACTGGGGAAATAACCATGAAAATCTTAATTGCATTTTGGACACGTGAAACATGGGCATAGAGCATATTCGCCGGATAAGCATCCAATGAAGCTCGCGCCACAATATCCTCTTTCCCCTTGAAGCCCCACAGAACATTCGATGCACTCCACAATGCCCTTCTGGGGTTGTTATTCTTGGCTCTATCTGCTATCGAGTAAAGGTACCTTCGATATTAATCTAGGGTGTTCCCTCCACTTACACTGCCAAGACCAATAGAGTGTGGTTGTGCTCATCGAACGGCTCAAGGGAACACAACATACCTGGGTTGAATGGCAGCAAACAAGGCCTTTGAGCACCTTTAAAGTTTTTCCGTCAATCGTCTAATTGCCCTACTCGAACCGCGATCTGAGACCGCATGCAATGGTTTTGGTTGCAAGGTAATCCGGGTAACTCTTTGATGGCTTTGGATATGCTTCCGTTGCTGAAATCATAGGCCATTCCATTGCATAATGACTGGAAATACCACCTTCTTCTAGCTGAACGCCACTATAGTCGTGCATTGACATCCGATGGAGCATCTAGACCTTGCCGATCTCCCAATGACCCATAACCATTTTCATCGACCTTAGCCCTCGTCCATGACATCTCTGTTGTCGTTCTTGTGGCGAAATGGCAGGGACTAAAGCCTGTCAATCGCCAAGGTGTCTTGCCTTAATTGCATATAGTCATGCCTCGAGACTCACTCTCGCATACCCACGCTTCATATAATGTGGAAATTTTACCGGCGGATATCAGGAGCGGGCTGGGATTTCTGGGGTACGATTTCATTGTATAAAAGAGCTGTGGCGCTTTTGTTCTGATCGTTGTCTGGTCCCATCAGTGTCTCGAGTAAACCAATTGATTCACCATGAAGTACTCAATCATCCTCCCGTTCCTTGCTACAACGGTCCTTGCGGCCCCGATTCTTGAAGAACGCCAGGGCGACTGCACTGTCCCGAGCTCTTTCCCGAATCCAAACAGCTCCAAGCTCCCCGATCCGTTCACATTTTTCAGCGGAAGCAAGGTCACAACCAAGGCGGACTGGGAATGCCGTCAAAAGGAAATTTCTGCCGCTATTCAGGCCCAAGAGCTTGGTACGATGCCACCTAAGCCATCCACTGTGACTGCCTCGTCCTCTGGCAACTCACTCTCGATCACTGCCTCTGAGGGCGGTAAATCTGTCAGTTTCTCTGTCTCCATTAACAAACCCGGCGGAAGTGGTCCATTCCCAGCCATCATTGCCTACGGCTTCCCAAGCATTCCTATACCCGCCGGTGTTGCTACTATCACCTTCAACAACGACCAGATTGGTGCCCAGAATGGCCAGGGCAGTCGTGGACAGGGCAAGTTCTTTGACCTCTACGGATCCAGCCACAGTGCCGGTGCTTTGACTGCTTGGGCCTGGGGCGTTGCCCGCGTCATTGATGCCCTTGAGCAAGTCAACGTCGGAATCGACCCCAAGCGCGTCGGTGTTACTGGATGCTCCAGGAACGGAAAGGGTGCCATGGTCGCCGGCGCCCTCGAGCCTCGTGTTGCTCTCACCATTCCCCAAGAGTCCGGCGCTGGTGGTGCCGCTTGCTGGAGGGTCTCTGATCTGGAGAAGGCTGCTGGCAAGAACATTCAGACCTGCAGCCAGATCGTCGGCGAGAACGTGTGGTTCTCTCGTAACTTCAACTCCTTCGCCACTAGGTGCAACACGCTTGCCACTGACCACCATATGCTCGCTGGTATGGTTGCTCCTCGCGGCATGTTCGTTGCTGAGAACAACATTGACTGGCTTGGTCCCGTCTCCACCACCGCTTGCATGAAGGTTGGTCGTATGATCTACAAGGCTGCCGGCGTTCCCGATAACATGGGCTTCTCTCTTGTGGGCGGACACGGCCACTGCTCGTTCCCTTCCAGCCAGAATGCCGACCTCAACGCCTTCATCAACAAGTTCTTGCTCAACCAGAGCGCCAGCACCGCCAACATCGAGAAGAGCGACGTCAGCGCCGATCCCAGCAGGTATATCGACTGGACCGCACCTACACTCTCATAGATGGAAAAAGCGGGGTATACGGAGATGGGTCTTCTTGGGGAATTTTGAATTCTCCGTACTCGAACATTCACTTATATGGAAGCTTGGATGTACAAAATGGACGATCTGAAGCTGCGATTGCGACCTGTATATACTTCGAATCGAGCTGTAAAAGCCATGTGTTGTGAATTTGTTATGATTTGACAAGCCGTGATGTTCCCCTGTGCTGTGGCTTATTTGCGAAACTATTCAGAATACCACGTTAACCGAGTTAGAAGATGGAATGAATGCACGGGCCACATATTGCTAGGTACCTAGATGTTTGCATAACGGCGGGGCGACTTCAAGATGGCTAGAAGGGGAAGAACGGATATAAAAAGCAAATAGATAATGAGGACTCATGTGCACTGCGAGCATGTTCCCTTCCCCATGAGTCTGCTTGGTCTCCTTCATCCCGTTTTCGGTGAAGCATATTCGAAGCTCAGCCCATCGCAAATCGCAACGACTTGTGGTGTCCTTCGCAGTTACGGGAGCAATCATTGTACACGTAAAAAAGGGCTGAGGGCAGAATATGGAGAAACTGCATGAAACGGGGTTGATGACGGCACTAGATTGGGTCGGGTGAGGAGTGTGTCGTGCATGCAGAGTCTTCCGAGGTTCCGATGCCATGGCCCAACGTTATCTGGGGTCAAAACACGTCAAGCGCGCTCGATGCCGACGCACCAGGCCTCACGAGCCCCAGCCAGCAAAAGTGTTTCAGGCGTCGCGCGGGAGGGCTACCCCAGATCGGATAGATGCCAGCCACGCTGTGATTGGTCGAGTCTTGGTCACATGACAGCCAAGGCCTGCACTAGCTCGTTTTGGCGAGCCGCTCTCCTCGTTCTCTGACTTTGCCTCAGCGTCTGGGAGTCGTTCTCGCCAACACCGTCCATCACCCCCCAACGCCAAATCACTCGCACTCCCGCCCGCGTCTTTAGCCCCGATCACGACACGCCGTCGACCACGCGTGGAGTGACTTTCACCCCTCCCCACGCGCCTTTGCGCCCTCGCACCTCACCGCCCTGAATTTGCCTGGCCCAGGTCAGCCTCCCCATCACCGCGCCATCACGAAAGCCGCGTCCCGGATTGCGCTCCATCAGCCTCCGACCATAGAGGGCCCCATCTAATCTCTACTGCCCATGATAATGATATAACGGCACCCCGAGCGCGCCCTTTCGCCGATCGCCGCTTCTTTCCTTGACACGCGTTTTTGGTGGCTCCCTTCGCCGGGGTGCGAACTCCGTGTGAAGACATTCTGCCGCCCCGAGCCGCATTTATTTGCGATTAACCATTGGCATACTTCGTGACAAGCACCATGGCTTCAGTACAAACTGCGCCGGGCGCCACTGGCCCTGGGCAGCTGCCTGGCAACCTGACGAAGGAGATGGTACAGCAAGTTTACGTGGTATGTTTATATTCATACCCCACCTAGACGCGCCTTTTCAACCCCGCTCTGAACATAGGCCTTTTACTGACACTTTTGGCAGCGCTACAATCAGATGAGGCAGCAGGGCGTCCCCGAGACCGATCCCGAATTCATCAAAGCGCGCAACCTCCTCGCCATGGTACAGAAGAAGAACCTATATGAGAGGCAAAAGCAGCAGGCTATACTGCAGCAACAACAGAAAATGCAACAGCGGCAACAGGGCCAAACGGAGGCCCCGCAACAGAACGGTATTGCCGTCGCCGCGTCCGTCAATTTGCCGAATGGCACAAAACAAGCTGTATCTAGCGATGCGAAGACGACAACTCCTGCGCTAGCATCCAGCGCCCCATCATCTAGCGCCCAAGTCGCAATAGCTGGTGGTCAAGCTTCTGGCTCTGGTGACGGCCAAACCCCGACCTCAGCCTCAGGTGTTGGTAGTACCGCGTTCACTCAGGACCAGCTGATGCTTTTGCGTCGACAAATTGCTGCTTTCAAACATCTATCGAAAGGTCTCCCTCTCCCTGCCAACATTCAGCAGCAACTCTTTGTCTCGCAACAAGGAAAGAAACCACAGAGTTCCGCTGATGCGGTTGCCGCAGCTGCTAAGGTCTTAGATGATGCCACCCGCCCCGCAAACGCTTCAGAATCCGGTGCAACCAAAGATGCTGGTAAAGAATCGGATGCCTTCGTCGAACCGTGGTCAACAGAGTACATCAAGGATAACTTAAATTACATCTCTCACACTTCTCGATTCAACCGGCCGTATATAGCCTCCATAATGCCACTTGGAGTGGACATACAAGCTACATTAGCTGAACGTCAGAGAATGATAAGAGAGCTTAGGGAAGAGCGTCTTACCATCTTGCACAACCGTTTGACATCTAGGCAGCGGGAAATCGAGAAAATACCCGCTAATATTGGGTCATGGGATACAAGCAGGACCGATACCCCCGAAGATGACGGAAAGGTCAAACGAGCGTTAGCCATTGAGCAAAAGATGCTCAATCTACTCCCGAAACAGCGAGCCCTCCGAAAGATGATCTCTCGTGAGATGATATATGCTGACAATCTTGCCATGACGGCAAATCGGTCAATATATAGACGCCTAAAGAAGCAATCGTTACGTGAGGCTCGCATCACGGAGAAGCTAGAGAAGCAGCAGCGCGATGCCCGGGAAACCAAGGAAAAGAAGAAGCATCACGACTTCATCGAGTCCATCCGCAAGCACCGCAACGAGCTCAACGAGGCTGGAATGGCTCAGCGACAGCGATTACAGAAGCTTGGCCGTACCATGATTACGACGCACCAGGCCATCGAAAAAGAAGAGCAAAAGCGGGTCGAACGTACCGCCAAGCAGCGTTTGCAAGCTTTGAAAGCCAACGACGAAGAGACTTACCTGAAATTGTTGGGTCAAGCCAAAGATACTCGTATTTCACACTTGCTCAAGCAAACCGACGGCTTCTTAAAGCAGCTCTCTGCTTCCGTCAAGCAACAGCAGCGCAGTCATTCTAACCGATACGGACTCCAGAACGTTCCAGATGAAGAATCAAGCGAGGAGTCTGAAGACGAGTCCGGAGACGAAGATGCTCCGGGCAAGAAGTCAAAGACCGATTACTATGAGATTGCTCACCGTGTCAAGGAAGAAATTACTGCTCAATCTTCTAACCTCGTAGGAGGTACTCTCAAAGAGTATCAGCTCAAGGGTCTACAGTGGATGATTTCTCTTTACAACAACAATCTTAATGGTATCTTGGCCGACGAGATGGGTCTTGGCAAGACTATCCAGACCATTAGTCTTATTACCTATCTCATCGAGAAGAAGCAGCAGCCGGGTCCATATCTCGTAATTGTGCCATTGAGTACCTTAACAAACTGGAACAACGAGTTTGATAAATGGGCACCAAGCGTTCAAAAGATTGTCTACAAAGGCCCTCCAAATGCTCGAAAGCAGCAGCAACAACAAATCCGTTGGGGCCAATTTCAGGTGCTACTGACGACATACGAATTCATCATTAAGGATCGACCAATCCTAAGCAAGATTAAGTGGGTTCACATGATTGTTGATGAAGGTCATCGCATGAAGAACGCCAATTCCAAACTGAGCAGCACCATTACCCAATACTACACAACTCGATATCGCCTGATTCTTACCGGGACCCCTTTGCAAAACAATTTGACAGAACTTTGGGCCATGCTCAACTTCGTGCTGCCGACCATCTTCAAGTCTGTGAAATCGTTCGATGAATGGTTCAATACTCCATTTGCAAACACCGGAGGTCAGGACAAAATGGAATTGACGGAAGAAGAGCAATTGCTCGTTATTCGCCGCCTTCACAAGGTTCTACGGCCTTTCTTGCTGCGTCGTCTAAAGAAAGACGTCGAGAAGGATTTGCCTGACAAGACGGAGCGTGTTATTAAGTGCAACTTTTCCGCCCTTCAGGCGAAGCTGTACAAGCAACTTGTCACCCATAACAGGTTGATGGTGAGCGACGGCAAGGGTGGCAAGACAGGCATGCGTGGTTTAAGCAACATGCTTATGCAGCTGCGAAAACTCTGCAACCACCCATTCGTTTTCGAAGAAGTCGAGGACCAGATGAACCCTGGCAAAGGCACAAACGACCTCTTATGGCGTACTGCTGGAAAATTTGAGTTGTTGGACCGAATTCTACCCAAGTTTAAGGCCACTGGTCATCGTGTATTGATTTTCTTCCAGATGACACAGATCATGAACATCATGGAGGACTATTTGCGCCTAAGAGGGTTGGCTTACCTTCGTCTCGATGGTGCAACGAAAGCCGACGATCGGTCCGATCTTCTCAAGTTATTCAACGCTCCAAATTCGCCCTATTTCTGCTTCCTTTTGTCGACTCGCGCTGGTGGGCTGGGCCTCAATCTTCAGACTGCGGATACTGTCATTATCTACGATTCGGATTGGAACCCTCATCAAGACTTGCAAGCTCAGGATCGTGCTCATCGTATTGGTCAAAAGAACGAAGTCCGTATTCTCCGTTTGATTACCTCAAACTCTGTTGAAGAAAAGATTCTTGAACGAGCAAACTTCAAATTGGACATGGACGGCAAAGTCATTCAAGCCGGTAAATTCGACAACAAGTCGACTAATGAAGAGCGAGAAGCTATGCTACGAATTATGTTGGAGTCTGCTGAAGCAGCAGAGAATCTGGAACAAGAAGAGATGGATGATGATGATCTCAATTTAATCATGATGCGCTCAGATGAAGAGCTTGAACTCTTCCAGAGGATGGATCAGGAGCGCCTGAAGACTGATTCCTACGGCCCCGGCAGGAAGCTCCCACGTCTCTTAGGAGAGAACGAACTACCAGATATTTATGTAAATGACGACAATCCTGTTGTTGAAGAGATTGAGGAAGCCAACTTTGGTCGTGGCGCTCGAGAACGAACTCGTGTCAGGTATGATGATGGTCTCACTGAAGAGCAGTGGTTGGAAGCCGTAGACAATGATGACGACTCGATCGAGGCCGCTATCGCTCGCAAAGAGGCCAAGATGGCGAAGCGCAATAAGAAGAGAGTTCAGGACGTTGGTGAATCCCCCCTCCCATCGCGGGAAAGCTCAGAGGAGCCATTGCCAAAGAAAAGGGGTCGAAAACCAAAGGCCGAAAAACGAAAGGCTGATGAGGCCTCTCTCGATGGCGATATTGCCCCTCGGAAGCGTGGTCGCCCGACGCCCAGCAAGGTTCAAGAGACACTCAGTTCTGAAGAGCGTACTCTTCTCCAAAAAATTATCAACGAAGTGTACGAAGCACTAAACGACCTCGAAGAGGAATCAACGGACCCAGAAGTTCCCAACCGTGGCATCATTGATCCGTTCATTGAGCTTCCAGACAAATACGACTATCCAGATTATTATCAGATCATCAAGAACCCAATATGCATGAATCAAATCAAGAAGAAGATCAACAAGAAAGAGTACCAAAGTCTGAAGCAATTTAGACAGGACATTGGAGTTTTGTGCAATAATTGCCGGACGTACAATGAGGACACAAGCCTACTCTATCAGGACGCAAATCTCATTGAGCAGACATGTCTTGACAAGCTGAGGGCCGCGACCGAGGCGCTTCCTGAGATGCAGGATTTTGATGATGGATCGAGCTTGAACGGAGGGGCTTCCACAACGATTGCTTCGGCAGTTGGGACGCCGAGGCCTGCGTAGAATGGACGTAAGTAGACGCTATCCTTTTTAGTGGCACTCTTTTAACAATATCAGGTTGGAATAATACCCCATAGACTTTTATGCATATCTCAAGCGGGACTTATAATCGGAGTTTCAGCGGAGTCTATCATCATCAACACAAGATGGCTTGCAATGGTCGGTAACCCGAGACATACATTTAGTTATGCCTTCGGCATAGTTTTGAGGAAACCGCCGCATAGGAGCTGTTTGCGCCTATATACCTACCCTTCTTCAAGCTCTGTTTGTTCGGGATATGTTTATTTGATAGTTATGTCATTGCGCTGCACAAGCAAGATGCACGGTTTGCGGCGTTGTGGGTAATGATACTCAATTTAGTATTTGAGGATGCGGGCTTGATTGCAAGGACACATAATCTAGCCTGTTGAAATGGAGGACAAAGTAGATGAGTTAAATGTGATGAGCATTGCTACGATACCTATGCATATCTTTTCATGAATAGCAATCATTCGTAGCCCAGTGGCGTTTCTACGAATGATGTGGATAGTAAGTGAAGCAAGGGAGTGTCGTTTAGTGCAGTCAGTTGATGTTGCTTCTCTTATCCGAACACGGTTTGATAAAGTTGACAATCCTTCTATAGAGAGCCGGCTTTGCCATAGACAAAAATCAATACTATTGAGCTAATAACCCCCCATATCATTCATAAGCCGCAAGCAAAGGACGCCTACTTCATGACCATAGCCATACACCCTGGGGCTAGCCCATCCCAATTTAATAAAAAAAAACGATAATACCGACTGTCTACCTTTTCCCATACGTTCCCTTCCCCTTCCCCTTCCCCTTCCCACTTCTACCGCCACCCGTGATGTCCGCAATATCCCTCTTACTCAACGTCAATGTTCCTCCCTTGAACCTGCCCACCCCCGGCCCTCCAACCCCCTTCGCCCTCTCCTTCACATACTTCTTCACCCTCTTTTCTTTCTCAAGCACGATCCCATTCTCCCGTGCTTCAGCTCTGCGCCGTTCTTCCCGCTGTGTGGCTTTTGAAAGTATGCGCTTGCGGTCCTGCATGGGCATAGACTTTTGTGTGAAGATGGAGGATTTGGCGCCCAGTGATTGGAGATGTAGGTCTATTGATTTATGGCGCGAGGACCCGGTCAAGGAGAGTGTTGGCGTTGAGTTTCCCGAGGCGGAGGGCGAGTTTAAGGAGGAGAGAAGGTGCGAGTCTCGGAGTAGGCGCTGGAGGGCGAGGTCGTTTTTCAGGTGACTGGCTTCGGTTGGATCGTCATCTTTTGCTAGTTTTGAAAATGTGGGTTTGGAGGGGGTTTGGATGGTTGAAGTGGGTGGTTTCGAGGACTAATGGTTGTAAGATAGGTAGGCGGAGAATAGGGAGGGGAGATTGTTTACCATGAATGCTCGCATCTCTGCTTTGGATAGCCGGTCGCCTAGTCGTCGGGTGGTTGAGTGCTCGATGACTTCTATCTCGTCCTCGGCTTCGGAAGATATGCCAGACCAGTCTGAATCTTCTTCCAGCTCTTCTTCTTCTTCTTCTTCTTCTTCTTCTGGCTCCGTGATCTTTGACTCCTGGGGTTCAACATCCAAGGGCTTGAATTTCGCTTCGAAGGCACGTCGGAAGATATCTTGGACATCTTCGCTGTCCGAGTTACTAGATGCTGAGGACGGCGAGTGTAAGTGCGAGGACTGCTCAAGCCCTTCGCGAGTGACACGCTTTCGTTTTCCGAGCGTCGGTGCCATTATTGTGGTATTGTGTTCGCGTGTATATGTATGTCGAAGCCGAATCTCATTCCATCAAAATCCAAAATATCCGCCGTGCCAAGAATTCGCCAAGAATATCGCAGAACCGCCTTTCAAATACAACCCCACCAAACCACGCCCCAATGCTTCTATTACCCATATCTCTGCGACAAGATGACGCGATTTCGCCCCTGCATTGACCTCCATGCCGGCAGCGTCAAACAAATCGTCGGCGGCACCCTCTCCACAACATTGGACAGCTCCCTCAAAACGAACTTCACCTCCGAGCACCCCTCTACATATTACGCTAATCTCTACAAGAAACATGATCTCACTGGCGCACACGTCATAATGCTGGGTCCTGGAAATGAAGAGGCGGCGCAAGAAGCGTTGGCGGCGTGGAAGGGAGGGATGCAGGTTGGTGGTGGGATCACGGAGAAGAATGCTGCGGAATGGATTGCGAGAGGTGCAGACAAAGTGAGTACTATATCACGCCACATTCAAATCTCCGTCCAAATCTTATTCAAATATATTCATGAGAGAGTCTCGAACACCGTGCTAATTGGACTGTAGTAGGTAATTATTACCTCATACCTCTTCCCCGACTCCGTCTTTTCGCTCGAAAGACTCCAAGCCGTTCTCCACGCCCTTGACAACGATAAACAGAAATTGGTCATTGATCTCAGCTGTAGGAGAAAAGATGGGAAGTGGTTCGTTGCTACGAATAAGTGGCAGACGATGACGGATTTTGAGCTCAGTCAAGGTAATTGCACTCTCCGATTTCTCCGACTCCCTTCTACAATTTGGCGGAAGGGACAGAGCTGACAATTAGTAGAGTCGATAAAATTGCTCGAACCACACTGCTCGGAATTTCTGATCCACGCAGCAGATGTCGAAGGACTGCAGCGCGGTATCGATCATGAACTTGTGTCAAAGCTGGCTGAGTGGTGTTCGCTACCCGTCACATATGCTGGCGGGGGCCGAAGTATTGAAGATCTAGGGCTTGTTGAGGAATTGAGCAAAGGCGCAATAGATCTGACGATAGGCAGTGCATTAGATATTTTCGGAGGATCAGGAGTGAAATTTGAGGATTGTGTGGAATGGAATAAAGCCCAATGGACAAAATAGGCCGGAAAGGCACGACTGTATCTCCATGTGTCATGTACATTTTGTGATCGAGAACGTCCTTTGAGAATGCCAACTAAAAAGAATACTCACGTACATGTCTCTTTCTCACTCGTCCAGGTCCAGAGGCAAAATATATAGTGTAATCCTAGAGGTCTATCAGCAATGCCGTTTAATTGCTGCTATGCCACTATAACCAAGCCTATTCCAAAAAAAAAAAAAAAAAAAAAACTCCTAGCTATTGCTAGCTAAATGCTTTCTCTTTCGCATGCATAAATAGGCCCATCTATCCAAAGGAAAGCACCAGACTCCTATCCACAAAGCCGACGCGAAGAGTCCCCGCTAAATAGCGCTATCCCATTCCCGTATATGCTATACTAGAAGCAAACGCCACAAGAACAATCGAAAAAAACATTTTACCATGACGCTTGTAGAATTCATATCCATGATTTGTCGTTCGCGGTAGGTCACACCCATCTATTCTCTTCTCTCCCTCGCGTCAACATCCTCACGATCCTCCCTCACTCTCTTCGTCAAAAACGCGGCCACAATCGCACAACACCCCCCAAACCTGAGCACCCATGCTACACTATCATCACCGGGCGTTCCCCTAGGCTTCTGTAGCAGCCTAAAAATTGCAGAGCTGATGAGCGTAGCAATAACCTGGGGCGCTGCTATCGCTACATTATGGATACCCAGCACGACACCCGCTTGATCCGCGCCCTCAGAGCTCGCCTCATCCTCGCCTGCGGCCACGAGAGCTGCGTCGCGAGATACTGGTCGAATTAGGCCGCGGCGCATAGCATCACGCTTCGAGATTTCCGAGGAGATGAGAGCAAACGGGGCCCAGTTTGTAAGGGCCCAAGGGATGCCGATGAGGGCTACGAGGATGGTTGCGGTGAGCGTAGAGCGGACGAAAAATGTAAGGGCCATGAGTGACGCAAACATGATGTGAGAGAGGAGCCAGGCGCGACGAAGGGTGAGGCTGCGGATTTGAAGGACGTTGAGCTTAGATTCTATGCGTTCGAGTACTGATCGTGGCGGATGCTTGCTTTCGCGTTTGAGGGAGAAGTAGCTTGAGCCTGCCATTGAACGCGGTGTCACTGGCGTGGTCGGCGTGAGAGGCGTGGCGGGTTGAGGCTTGGGGGCTTCGAAGGTTGGAGGAATGATGAAGGGTAGGAATATCGATGCAGCGAATGTGGTGACGGCAAAGATGAGGAGGGCTCGAGTGCCGACCCGGGTCCCCTCTTCCCATAATTCGTCGATGTCTGCATCCGGCATATCAGGGTTCTCTTTGAAATGGGGGTCAACATAAATCTCGCCAATGTAGGTAGTGATGTAGAATAGGAATGGAAACCATCCAATCCAAGCTGCGAGCTGAACTTCGCAGACTCGTCGAATTTGGGGCGGCAATTTGCGGACCGAGCGGTAGAGTGATTTGAAGAAGGCTACTACGCCACCTTGCACTTGCGGCGCATCATCAAACCGCGGGTCTCTTTCAGAGACGGTCCCGCAGCTTATAGCAACAGTAAGACCCATTATAATGGATGCAATGGCGCATAGGACCTGAAATTGACTATTGCCAAGCCATGGGAAGTAGTCGGGTAGTTTAGCATTTCCGGCAAGAAAGCCAACAATGTTGCCCACTCCAGAGCTACGTATCATCCAGGCATTTGCAGCCTCTTGTTGGTGCGTAGGGGTGCAATCGACGATATAAGCACGGATGCCGGCTTGTACTGGAGAAGAAATTAGTGGCTGCGTGGGGATGGCGATGGCAGCTCGGAATCTAGATACTTACTGACGTTGATTGCGAAGTCCAAGATGTAAATAAATAGAACAGCCCAAAACATAATCGAAAACCTTACTCCCTTAGATTCCCGATCGGCGCCGAATATGCCTAGGAACCCGCCAACAATTTCTCGCGCCCATGCTAATAGCAGAAGCGATGTGATAGTGGCTATTGCACCGCCCACGATGAAAGGCCTTCTTTTCCCCCACCGCAGCCGGCAATTATCACTCTTCAGTCCAACGAAGGGCTGTACGAGGGTGCCGGACAGCGGGCCTGCGATCCAGACGAGCGCGAGCATAGACTTGCTTAGGCCGAGGGAAAGAAGATAGGGCTACCAAGTCAGTATGTTGCTTTCGGGACACGCGGCCGCTACACTTACAGAGCCATTCGATGTCTCCACTGACCAGCCTATTTGCAATCCAAGACCTCCGAGAGTCAACAGGAATAAATACCAGCTACTTCTCGTCTCCTCGTCATAGTCTTCTTGCCAGTCGTCGCTTCCGATCGGGGAGACGACCTTCAATAACGATGGATGGTCTTCAAGCCCTTCGCCCGACGTTCTAGGCTGCAGGAGAGGGGACTGCTCGTTCAATTGTTCCATAGAGTGGCGGGCGATGTCCGAGTCGCGACGAAAAGACACAACTTTGAGATGCGGGGCGACGGCTCCATCCACGCTCGGTGGCCGTCTTGAGGACGAGGTTATAGGGGAGTCAGACGCCGGGGCCATGATGGCTTAGTGAACGTGGCGCCGTCGTGTGGTCCAGGCAGGTGCGACAAATGAGCTGACGGAGGCTGACCTCGGAAGGACGACAAATGAGCGTTTGGCACGCGACACGCAAATCGAGGAAGAATCTGGGGTAGGGCTGGGTCGCTGCTGAGGCTGGGGGATGAATTGTGGGCTGAGGCTATCGCAGGACGAAGAAAAGTGCCATTACGAAGCTCAGATGGAACCTTCGGGAGGGCTATCGTGAGACCCTTCCTGCGTGGTTCGGAGTGTGGTGACACGGTTTTTGAGGTAGTACGAATCAGACAGAGCGCGCCAGAGGGCTGGCACAGAAGAGCACGGGCGTATGGGAGGCACCGCAGGCGTGCGAGTGAATGATCTTGCAGGAGGGGACGGATGGAGAGCGAAAGGGGTCATGTGGTGTTGGGCGTGTGGGTTCCTGAATCTGCGTTCGTGACGTATAGAGCTTGGGTGGGGGGGCCGCTGCTGCGTCTTCGGGCATCAGCAGAAGCTAGAGAATCACGCTAGCCCGAAATGCACAACGCCTCCAGCCTCGCCGTGCTTGGCAGCCTACGGAGTAGCTGTGGGCAAGCATCAACCGCCGCGCTGAATAGGAGCACGCATACCGAAGGCCTTCCACTTCCTTGTTGTTTCCACCAGCCTCTTGTCCGCCGTCCCGCGTTTACGCCGCTCCGAGCACCCTAGCGCGCACCTGCTGCGACCCATGAGCGCGAGCTGTCCCCCCTCGTGAAACGTTGCATTCGGTGCCGTCCAGGCCACCATTCAACACCTCCAGGATTCCCTCCCTCGCTGCGCCGACGACAAACAGCCACCGCTATCTCCGCAAACCCTTCGCGCCCGCCTTTCGCGACTGCTGCCGATGATCACGCTGCTCTGAAAGCCCGATATGGCTTCAACTGTGGGGTGGGCCGTGGCCGAGATGCTCAGTATGGACGCCCTCTCTGTACCCTCCAAGGGATATCATTCCAAAGCTAGCAGACTGACACGCTGTCTCCGACAGAGCGAGAAGCAAGCGATGCAGACCCCGACGGTCAGTCCCGAACCCCGCTACACCCCGTGCGAAGCTTAGTTAAAGGCTAATACAAGCATGCAGAGCCCGAGGCAGGGCAGAAGGAGATATTCACATCGTGGGCCCTCTCCATCCTTATCGTCCTCCTTATCATAGCGCTCTTTACGAGCTACATTCTCCAGACCCGCAAAATACAGGCCGTGCATGAAACAGTGCTCTCCATCTTTGCTGGTATGTCAATCAACACCATACTCATCAGCCATTTCTTCATGTAACCTGGTCTGATCTGAATCAGGCATGGTCGTGGGTTTAATACTGCGACTTACAGCTGTGGAATCTGTTCTTGGAGCCGTCAGCTTCGATTACCAATTTTTCTTCAACCTTCTACTTCCACCTATTATTCTCTCATCTGGTTATGAACTACACCAGGGAAACTTCTTCCGCCACATCGGCATGATTCTTACTTTCGCTTTTGCCGGTACCTTCATCTCCGCCGTTGTACTTGGGATAATACTATTCGTCTGGACTAGAATTCCTCTCGATGGACTCAAGATCACGTTCGTGGAGGCCATGTCGGTTGGCGCTACGCTTTCGGCGACGGATCCTGTAACCATTCTCGCCATCTTCAACACCTACAAAGTCGAGCCCAAGCTATATACCGTCATCTTCGGCGAATCTATCCTAAATGATGCTATTGCCATTGTGTTATTCGAAACGGCGCAAAAGTACAAGGAGGGGGCCGAACACCTCAGCATCCTTAGCCTTTTCGAGGCTATCGGTATTTTCTTCGGTGTTTTCTTTGGGAGTTTGTTCATTGGCATCATAGTCGGCATTGCCGCATCATTGATGCTAAAGTTCACTTACGTAAGGCGTTTTCCGAAGACAGAGAGCTGTCTCATCATTCTGATCGCATACGCCACTTACTTCTTCTCAAATGCCATTCACATGTCTGGTACGTGTATTGATCATAACTGATAAGTAACTTCTAACGTGGTATAGGCATTGTGTCCCTTCTGTTTTGTGGTATATGCATGAAACACTACGCCTACCACAACATGTCGAGGCGAACACAATTGACCACGAAATTTGTGTTCCAGGTCACCGCCCAGCTGTCCGAGAACTTCATTTTTATTTACCTAGGGCTTTCCCTTTTCACCGACTCCAAACTAGAATATAAGCCACTTTTCATTCTCATTACCGTGGTGGGGATATCTGTGGCTCGTTGGTGTGCCGTGTTCCCCCTCTCGCGACTCATCAATGCCGTCATCCGCTATCGGCAGCGACGCCTTGGAGCACAAGAAGCTGGAGAAGAACTTCCCTACCAACATCAAGTCATGATCTATTGGGCAGGACTCCGAGGAGCGGTAGGTGTCGCTCTTGCCGCAGGCCTCAGCGGAACCAATGGAGATACGTTGCGCGCTACAGTCCTTGTCGTTGTCGTCTTGACTGTCATTATATTCGGCGGAACCACGGCCCGGATGCTAGAGATTCTTGGTATCAGGACCGGGGTAGTCGAAGAAATCGATTCGGACGATGAATTTGACATTGAGGTGGTCGGCAATGGCACATACTCTCGCAACAAAGGCCAAGGTTTTGGCCATACGCCAAGACCGAGCTCGAACGGGTTTGCACTGTCATCTGTCAGTAACGAGAATGGGTCATACTCTAGTGGCTCCATCAGCAGGAACAGCCCACCGTCTCGGCCGAACGCCCTTGCTTCTAGGAGGAATTCAAGCCGATTGCGACGTCCAGACGGTGCAGATCAAGGGTTGCTGAGCCCAGGGGATAGCGGCAGCGCAGATGAGGATGATACAGATCTCGATCTCCCACCTAGTGCCAGAAGATCTCCAAATAGGATGCCCTCGCCATTAGGTATTGTTGAGCAGACGCCTTACCCAACATCAGGGACTGCTAACAGGGCTGCATCGAGTAGCAGCGGCGAACCTTCTCGAGTTGCTACTGCAACTGGCGCGGTCAAGCAACTTATTTCAGACCTTTCACAAGATCCAGCAAATGCTTTCAAGCAAATCGATGATGGTTTCTTGAAGCCGCATCTTCTACTAGATCCAGGGAAAGGTCCGGGTCCGGGCAATGTATGATCTAGGACAGATTATTTCTTATTGCATATTATCGAGGCATCAGGCTATTGCAAAAAATGGCGTTATTGTAGGCTTATAGCACTATTCCCAGTTATGACTTTTATTCTTTGACTATAATTATGTGTATAATGGGCGAGCCTGTACTCAAGAGTAGTCATCGTGACAAGGGTCGTCGATCATTCCACGTTCAAGAACCTAATGTCGTCTCCTAGCGCAAATGCTGTCGACGCATCTCACCCTGGCCGAATAATCGTTGGCATCCCTTTGCCCGCATTCAATGCTGTGTTAGAGGTGTTCAAGGAAATGAAGGGACTCGGTTGCGTCGGGATAGCTTAAATCCACTTTGCGTGATTTGCTCCACTATATAGCTCTTGTTCGCGATTTCGCAAGAAATTCATATGCAGCCGCGATTCCCGATCAGGTTCGCAGCTATATGGATAAAGTGGCGTGTACTTGTTGATCCGCCGTGTCACCGCCGCATATATTGAGGTAGGCAAATTAAATCCTGGAAAGCATCGCTATGCTCCACGTCATTGGACAATAAAATCGTAAATCGCCGGCAATCTATAACATAGAAGCAAGCATAGGGTCGGTGGTCGATCAGAACCCCTCCCAAATACCGCCATGACAACTATCGAAAATTCGTTTACTTCATTATCATAGACTGGATGTGGGATCAGAAATATGCAGGGCTCTTCGGAGCTCGATCGGACGCCTTCCCTCTCTTGGCCTTGACGGCCCTGGGACTAATGAGGTCACGGGAAAACTTTAAATTAATGCCAGGCCTTACCTCAAACAACACCACTCTATGCAACCACTCAAAGTCTTTCCCTCTCTCCGTTGGACACCATATAGCCATCCATCCATCAATCAACATTAGCGCCAAAGTCCCTTGCAATATGCCCCCGCCACACTCACACATTAGGGTTGTCTTCCGATGACAGCGATTGCAGAGAACCTCCTTTCAGACCCCGACCGTCAAATCTGCTTCGACAGATACTCTCTTGTATAGCTTGATTCTAGACACTGATAAATGAAGCAGTATTGATTACTCTACTCTCCAATAGAATCTTCATTCGGTTCAGTTTCCATGTCAGATTGCACCCCTAGTGAATACAGCGATTGCAGGGAACACCCCTATTGTTCTGCGACTCCAGGACTACTTGCAAAATTCGGGAAAATATTACAAGGTTACCTAACCCTTCGCTAGTCGATGTATTTTTGCCATCCACCGCATAGATCATCTTGTGACCTTGGTTTCTCGTTATCACGGCCGTACTTGCCACGCCAAATGGTACTCTATGGACATGTTCTTTTATCTTCCAGAAGTCTGTTGATCTATCTTGCCGGCCTATCGCTCAGTCCATCCGGTCTTAACGAAATTTAGTAGTCGTGGCGGCAACGCAGAGCACACCACTACGTGCATTCGGGTGTGGGGCGCATTAGGATAAATGCATGTTCCTAGTAGGCCCTGAACCCTGCAGCCCAATATACGCGAGCTATCATGTGTTCGATGTCTTTCCAGAAACCTTCTTCGCTCAGTATCCCGGGTTTCCTATGGCGGTACCTGACCGGTACCAGACTCAAGCTTGTCTCCGCTTCATCAATAATTTGCAGGGAATTAATAGGGCGATATTACGTGGTAGTGGAATCACTATCATATCTTTTCCTCGCTATTGAAGTTCTATCAAGCAATAGTTCATGATATGGTTATTCCTCCAATGCGTCGGTGCCTGCCCTGAAGGTTCCTCTGCAAATTGGTCCGGACCCTCACCTGGGGCGAGCCGATCTCTAGGTTATAGGCGGATGGAATCTGACGCCGTCGACTGTCTCTGATGTCATGAACTACATTGGATGAAAGGTTTTTGTGGTCATCTCCCTCACGACCGGAACACAAGGTTCGGATTCCGTGACAGATAAAACCAAAGCACTTCGCGCACATGTACACGCCACTGATCTTGTGCATTTTCATACAATATGTGGCCCGACTAAGGCTTGGATTTGACTATGTAAGATCTGAGGGGAGCAGGGGGGTGCTTGTGACACAATGGAGATCGCGGGGTAACCGTCCCGAGGGAAGAGTGGCTCCGGAACCACAGCGCGTCTCAAGTTGACTGTCATTTATTTATCCTCGCAGTCTTTTTTCCCAGCCATACGCAAGAGCTGGCTGTTTATTGATAGTTTGGAACACTCTGCAAGCATTGGTAAACATCGGTCAATTGAAAATAAAATGCTCACTCTAGCATTCCAACGCTACAGTTAGCCACGCCATTCGGCATCCTACAATTTATTTATTTTGTTTTTTGTCAAAGAAGTCGGCATTGCAGCACCTGGAGAGGCTGCTCAAAATGTTCCGACGAAGGCTGCTTCTGGATCGGTCTCTACCGAATCTTCACCATCCCAGATCATTCGATGTGGACCCTGCTATAGTGGATACCCATACTTCCGTTATGGATTGTCATTTAAGCCTCATCACACCAGCGCCAAAATGCACGGACCCCTGAGCATATTCCTTGCTCGCATTTTACGGGCCTTCTTCCTGATGAGATGGTCGACCACATCGAGCAAAGCGCGCTGTGCGGTCCATAGCGTCTGGACAGGAGCCAATGCCGATATAAGAGCCTCTTTCTCCCGCGAGATTTGGCATCACTCATCCCAAGAAGTCCTCTGTCCTGGCCAAGATGAAGGGTCTCTACTCTGCATTGGTGGCATCGGCCATCGCTGGTGCTTTCGCCGCCCCCAGCCCTACGGAAAAAGGTCCTATTACTGCCCGCGCCGCTCAGGCAGCCTGTGCTACGAACGTCTCTCTCTCTGGTAACCCCTTCTCGGGCAGGTCCATCTATGCCAACAAGGAGTACTCCAAGGAGGTTATGTCCGCTGCGGCGGCCATGACCGACAGCGCTTTGGCCGCTAAGGCTTCCAAGGTCGCCGATGTCGGTACCTTCCTATGGATGTAAGTAATACTATATTATATGGAGTTCCGTGCCATTAACATGTGCTAGCGATACCCGTGCCCGTATCTCAGTTGTCGAGGAGAACCTTGCGGCCGTTGGCTGCGACCAACTTGCTGCTTTCGTCATTTACGATCTTCCTGGCCGTGACTGCGCTGCTAAGGCCTCGAACGGCGAACTTGCTGCAGGAGATATCTCAACCTACAAGACGGAGTATATTGACCGTATGTGCCTTGCGCCATATCTATTGTTCCTCTGGACTAATCACCACTCCAGCCATCCTTGCTATCTTTAAGAAGTACCCTAAGACCGCCATTGCTCTTGTCATTGAGCCCGATTCGCTTCCCAACTTGGTTACCAACGCCGACCTGTCAAGTTGCCAGGAGTCTGCCTCCGGCTACAGGGAGGGAGTTGCTTATGCATTCCGGCAGTTCAACCTCCCCAACATCGCTATGTATGTCGATGCTGGCCATGGTGGCTGGCTTGGCTGGAATGACAACCTCAGTATGTTTACATCTCATTGGACACTGATTATCCCTAAGCTAACACGAGAATACAGAGCCTGGAGCCAAGGAACTCGCGAATGTTTACAAGAATGCCGGCTCACCTAAGTCTGTCCGCGGCTACGCCACCAACGTTGCCGGCTGGAACGCCTGGGACTTGGAGCCTGGAGAGTTCTCCACGGCCACCGACGCCCAATGGAACAAGGCCCAGAACGAGAAGAAGTACGTCGAACTCTTCTCGCCCGAGCTCAAGAGCGCAGGCATGCCCGGCCAGGCCATCGTCGACACTGGCCGCAATGGTGTCACCGGCCTCCGCAACGAGTGGGGTGACTGGTGCAACGTCAACGGCGCCGGTTTCGGCAGGCGCCCAACCACCAACACTGGCTCCTCTCTCGTCGACTCCTTCGTCTGGGTCAAACCTGGTGGTGAGTCTGATGGTACTTCTGATACCTCTGCCACCCGCTACGACAGCTTCTGTGGCAAGCCCGATGCATTCAAGCCCTCCCCCGAGGCCGGTCAATGGAACCAGGCCTACTTCGAGATGCTGCTCAAGAACGCTAACCCACCTTTCTAAATCAATCCTGAGAAGTATGGGGGACTTCAAGGGGATGATACCTGTAGATAGAAGATGGTGGTGGATGAAAGCATGAGCTGTACACCATATGACCATGAGCCCATCAAGGCAGATGGAAGGTGAAGGACGTATGAAAAGCTATCATGTATACTTCACTTACTCGTTTATATGCTGCTAGCTTTTACAATTCACATTCTTTCACCAAGATTTTGTTCTCCGTAGATGCACAAACTGTCAGAATCGATGCTTTGAGTCGTGGATATTCGCCGGGTATGGGAAATACTAATCTGAGGTTGAATTTAGTTGGGGAAATGGGATACGGCGCTTGTTCGACAGTGAAGGAAAAAAAAAAAAAAAAAAAATTACCGAAGCCTATGAAGCTATAAGTAATATGCTCCCCTCTGTTCCACGTAGCGGAGAAGTAGAATACTAGTGAGACTTCATCTTCATACAGCAAAATGCTGCTTTTTGATGAGTTCAATTCGCTCAGTATTACAATCCTGCTATCTACCCGAATTTCTTTTCCGCACTTTTATCCCCTATCTATTACTAGACAGCCATGAAAGTTGCGACTAGCCGGCTATGTTCCCTCTACCATGTATGCTGCACCTTGCTCGCCGAGCGATTTAACATTGATGGACAACTAATGAACGCTTGCTGTAACTTTCACAGCTGTCGAGAACTAGGATGCCGTTTTAGGTTCATACTCGGCGGCTTCATCGAAAACCTTGCTGCTCATGAAGATTAGATATATAACAGTCCAATGCATCTTAAAACCAAAGAAATAGTGTGCGGATCCGTTGGTATAGCATGCTCCATATGAACTGCATTACCGTACTCCCAGCAAGGAGACGAAGACGAAAATCCGTAGTATACTGCTCCTTTGTCCTTCCACTTTTATATATAACGTAAAGCACCACCGAGCCGGCCATACCACCGAGCCGGCCACTTTTTCTTGGCACCACCAACACCATGTATAAGACCTTGATTTACTCGCCATCTATAAGAGAACCTGCGTACGAGACACTTGGACTAGATTTAGAAGAAGCTTCTATATCTTTTTGGCACGTACGAGCGTTATGCCCGGTCTTTCTATAGTTCTCACAGTGCCGTTAACCAGGTTGAGCTGGTTCCTTGCTACTACTACCACGAGCCTTCTTAGATTGCTGAGGAGCTGTAGATGCCTCAGCAGCTCCATACGAAGCTCCCTTACCATACTCTATCGTACTACTATACTGGATTCGCTTCCGTTTACGTATTTTATACTTTGTTATAACTTTTAATTGCTCTTTAAGCTCTGTAATCTAGTAGCTTATAAAAGCGTTTTGATGCAGCATTAATTCAGCTCCTTTTATTAGTTGTGAGAAGCCTTCTTTAGCTTCTTTTGGTGATCGTACGAAGGACCTCCGTACGAGAGTTGATTATAACCCGAATTCTTGTGTGTTGCTTAGTATTTTTAACTGCTATAGTATTTCTAGTAGGGGTGCCTCTAGTAGTATATGCAACCGGACTTTAAGGCGCTTAAGAATAACCTGCATGTTAATAGGAACTAGTCTAGATACTTTAAAGGCCTTTTTATAGTTCTTATATATAAATATATTAAAAAACGCGTTTCTAAAGGCTGGTAGGAAGCCTTCCTTATTAATATAGTAGATGCGTTAGTATACTAAGTCTTATACGCGCTGGGAGTACTTTAGCTTTAATAGTAAGAAGTATACTATATTAAGTAGCTGTAGGATATATAATAAATGTGCTGGTATATAGAGGGTGAGGATCTTTTATATAAGGTAATAATCCTTAAAATCCTGGTTTAGATGGCTCTTATAGCTATTAAGAATAAGTAGCCTATATAATTCTACCTAACGCGTCTTTATATATACGTTAAAGTGCTTTAACTATTTAAGACTAAGCTTATTATTTATCTATCTATTCTCAGAAACTGAGAGCTTCTAGTCGTACGGTATATCTATCTCCTTATACTATACTGAGATATAGACGCATTCTTTATAGATAATAAATAGTAGGGTTGCGTACCTAGCAGCGTAGATGCTCTGGATTACTATAACCTACTCCCGATTACCTGGCTAAATAAGCGTAGGTCTTATACGGCGTTCTAAACCTATAACAACTTTTATAGAGCTAATTATACCTATCTAGAAGCCTATCTTATTAAAGTTATGGATATTATCTTTATAGATACTATACTTAGCTACCATCTCTTATACAAGCTTAAACTACGTGTTAATAACCTCTAAATCTTCTTATAATATCCTCTAACAGTCCTTTACTCAATTGAAAACTGTTTTAAGCTTATTCGTACGCGATATAAATCGTTCAGGCTAGTTCTTACCTATAGGTGTTCTACCCCGCGCATGTAATAGTTTATCTGCTATATCTGCTACCTTATAAAGCCGCGGCGTAAATCCTTGTAAATTAAGGTTAAGGATATATTATACAATCGTCTGCTCTTCAGTTGCTGTAAGCTTTATATAATTTAGTTGAGTTTGAGGTCGAAAGGTAATTCTATAAAGCTGGTTAGAGAGCCGCTGGTGTCGCACGTTAAAAGCCGCTGCAGCGTGTCGCACGCTTCGAAATTGGCCTGAGGTATAGGCCTGAAGGGCAAGTTCAATTCTACCTTCTTGATTAGATAGATTAGCTTCGTGTTGTTGAGACATAGCGTTGCGTACGGAAAAGTTGCTATGCCAAGAAAAAGTGGCCGGCTCGGTGGTGTGGCCGGCTCGGTGGTGCTTTACGTTATATATATATATATATATATATTTTTTTTAAAGGTTGGCTGTTTCCAAGTATGTTAGTCTTGTGTGAAACCATAGTTTTGAATGAACCTTTGGCACTGTTGTTCCTGGTTGGGAGCTGTGTAGCACCGTTTAGACCCATGTTTTACCCCTCGCGATTTGAGGTACATCCCCACTACCTGACTAGAGACCCTTGGATAACATTAAAAGGCCAACCTGCCCATCAATTTCTGCGGGTATTGTCTGGTACGTGAATCACATTCCTCTTGTACTATGCACAGAAGATATAAAACGTCCTTTCGCCCACTTTTCTCTCTAATAATCATAGTAAATTAAGGCCTATTAAACTATAAACACAACGTTAGCACTACTGTCTTCCTTATCCTTACTCTCCTTTCACTTGAGAGGTAACATATAAAACTAATTCTAAATGAAATCCTCCACATACCTTACCCTCGCTTCAGCCGCTCTTCCGTTTGCAGCAGGAGCAACACTCCTCGTTGTCCCCCAAGTTACTGCCACCCCGAGGACGACGGCCTTATGTTTATACCCTAAACGGGCTTATCCTGCCTCGCCCCAGTTTTCCAGCGTCACGGCATATAGACTAGATAACTCCATCGTTGGATTAAGTGCTGAGGCGACGAGTCTCCTGCAAGAGAAATATGAGGCTTTTGTGGGACCGAGGATATTAGAGAAGGAGGAGAAGGGGAAGGAGAAGCAGCGTAGTGATGATAAAGGGATCGGGGAGCACGGCGGCTCGAAATTAGATTACACCAATCAGTCCGATTACTCTTCTAGGCCTAAGGAGGGCAAACTAGGCCCTCGCGACCACAAGTGGCTCGAAGAATACGGCAGCTCGAAGCTCGATTACAATCTAGCTATCGAGAAACGACGCGGCGACAAAAAACCACTCGAAGAGCACGGAGGCGAGAAACTCGACTACGGAGGCCAGGTTGTTAGGGAACCCTGGAGTCATAAGCCGACCGAGGAGCATGGCGGTGAGGAATTGGATTCTAGTGATGAATCTAATGATGAATCTGGAGCTGAAGACGGGAAACTCGCGCGTCACTCAGACCCTAAGGTACAGGTGATGGATGCACAGATTCATCTTCGGTCACAGGATACTTCGCTGAAAGACGTCATTACTGTGTTCGCTGAACTGGCTACCAGCGGCGTTATCATAGTTACACTGGCTATGATCGCTATTTACTGGCTCCAGCCTCGGGTCCACAAGACGGTGGAAAAGGACCAGGACGTGGAAAAAGATGAGGAGCGTAATCTTATGCACAAGGAAGAGGATGCTGAAAAGCGGGAGGGTTGAAGGTTTTATTAACGGTGGTTTTCTATTTGTGAATGGTAATTTCCCCCTTTTTTAAGAGCCGTAAACCCTGTTGCGTAGGTGGCAAAGTGCAAGGTTATGTAAGCCTTCTGGATCACATGACTAGAGCTTCAGATTTTGCAGCCTAAAGGCGCTGGTCACTTGAAACATGTCAGAATGAGAGTCGGCAACAAACGGAAATTTCAATATTCTAATTCCAAAAGGGTCCGTGAGGACGTGGTATCATCCATGAGTCATATGCCTTTCCTAGGCAACAATGAGGTCCCCAATCCGTCCCACAAACGCCAGAGATGCAAACGTTAAATGTCAGAGCAAGTGATATCTAAGATGCTACAAAATAAATGAATAGATTACCGTCGCTTGCGGATGCGAGATTCAGAGAAGGGCTTCAAAGCTCCCTTGCCGCGGGAGGTGGGGAAGGTGATCTGATTCCTCGGCTTGTGTCGTCGAGGTCTCGCGGACGTGGACTTGCGCGTCTTCTTCTTTCTCTTCGAAGAAGTAGCCTCGGCGCCGTCGATATCCATGTCTAGTTGAAGGCAATTAGCCCATTAACACTCTACCATTGCAGTGGAAGCGGGTCAAAGGCGAACTGAAGATGTCCCTTGGGCGTGAAGCCGACGACATCAGAACACAGCCCCAACAAGTGGAACAAGTTGCGGTTCTCGCAGTCGTCTTGTGCAGAGGTCTTGTCGTCAAGGGTGAAGCTGGTGTTGGTGTCGGAGAGAGAGCGTGGGATGTTTGCTGTGAGAAAACACGAACCTTTTGGATACGCATCCTCCTTGTTCGCTTCCTGGCCTGTGGTGATTGTGGATTCTGGGAGGACGAAGTCAGGCTGGTATGGCGGCATGCTGGGATTGCTGAGTGTAGGAATACCTTCTGTTGAGTCGATTTCCATGTCGGGCTTCTGGGGTCGCTCGGGCTTGGGCTGCTGGGCGAGCTCAAGCAACTTCGCGGCCAGGCGCTCAGTGCGGGCAGCTTCGACGGGGCCGAAGACTCGCGAGCGGAGCTTGGTCTTGTTAGATTTCTTGACGCTGGATCGCAGGCCCTTTGCCATTGTGGAGAGTGAGTGCGTGTGCGTGTGCGTGTGCGCGTGCGATTGGGGTAGTGGGGGAAGGTGGGCAGGCGGGTGGTGGTTCGAAGTGGTGAGGTGTAGCTGGGTGGGTGCAATTATGGAGGAAAAATGGTGGGCGCTGGGCGGGCGGGCCGACGCGACTTTTCAGTGGCGATGTTCCGGTCCTGGAGCACGGCGGCGAATTGAAAGGCGGCAGCAGGGGAAGGCAGCTAGCAGCGCCCAGCCCAGCCCAGCAGCATGCCTATCGACCACCAGCGGCCTTGGCCCGTGCTCTTCGCTTGCTCGCCCATCATGACTTTGGCTGCTGCTCGACACAACCACTACGGGCTCAGTCCGCGCGCCGTAGTAGCCTCGAGCACGACGTCGAACTGCACGATAGCGCGCCCGGGCACCGCGCCCGCACTCCTGGCCTTTTTGTTCGCTCCCTTGCACTGCGCTGCGGGCGGTATTTCCGGCCTGCGGGGTGCTCCTGTGCGCCTGCGAGAACTGCTGCAGGTTGCGACTGACGCTCACCAACCACACTCTCGTCTTGCCTGGTCGGTCGCTCTTGCCCCCTCCAGAAACTCCCTTCACCGCCGCTCCCTCTCTCTCCGAAGACAACATCGCCCGCTCCATGTCTTGCCGGCGACACTTCCCCTGGTAGCTCCCTCTGCGCCTCCGCAACCTGGCTCTCTCCCCGTCCTCAGTCCCGCAGCACGCCTCCTCTTCTGGTACGAGAATGTCGAACATCCCCGGCATGCAGCAGCTGGCAGCGTCTCTCATTGCCCGCTCCAAGACGCTTATTAACAATGATCTGAAGAAGATTTGCAAAGAGGAGGGCCACATCCAGTCTGGCAACAAAATGCAGCTGCAAGGCCGAGTGCAGAACAGTATGGACGCTCGCTTTCCTCCGCCTCCTCCCGCCGATATCTTCATCGTCGCCTTCATCGTCGCCTTCATCTTCACCCCCATCTCCACCTCCATCTTCACCTCCGTCTTCACCTTCGCCTCCCGCTCGCTAACCCAGCTCTCCTCATCTAGTAATCCAGACTGCCGCCGCCGAGAACGATACCGAGGCGCTGCAAAGGCTTAGGCACCGTCTGCACAACCACGGTGAGGGGCCCGTCGATTCATCGCCCACGACTCCCCTCTTCCCTCCCAGTTACTCGTCGCCTTCGGCACCACATGCATACGAAGCGAACGGCTACAACAATCGACCCTCTTTTAGCCCGTTCTCGCAGCAACAGATGGCGCCTCCCCGTATGTCATTTTTCTCTGGAACTTGAATTCGGGGCTGATTCTGGACAGGAATGCAAACTCACTTCAAGGAGTCTCCTTTTTACGAGATCCGCGAATTGCTATTGGGCATGTTTAGCTTGGAGGGTAAGTGGGGCGCCGCAATTGCAATAGCATTCCCCTCATCAGTTTACAGTTTCGCCAAACCACCGCCAGAATGTCAGTAGGCCACTAAGCCTCTCAAGCGAACTCTGCTCTCGTCTAAGGGCGGACCCGACCCTCCGTCTTCTACTCTTCTGCGCGGTTGATCAACCCCTTGGCCCTTATGCGCGACACGATATAGCATTTCCAAATCAAGTTGAAGTCCGTGTCAACGGCGAAGAAGTGAAGGCAAATTTCAAGGGCTTGAAAAATAAGCCGGGCTCCACCCGTCCTACTGATATTACTGAGTATGTTCGCAAGGTCGCCCAGTATAGGAATACTGTCCTCATTACCTATGCGCTGACCCAGAAGGCAAGTCGAAAAAGGGCGAAAGGGGTGGGCCAGGTCTCTAACCCCGCCTCATAGCCCTCATTGCGCGAGTTGGTGCTAATCGCTTGCAGAAATTCAATTGCTCCGTCTATCTTGTGAGAAAACATTCTGTAGAAGACCTAACCAAACGGATAACCCAACGCAACGTTATTACAAAACAATCAGTGATTAACGAGAGTGCGTTGGCCCTATGGAGAAGATGACTTTCTGAGGCTAATATATTCTATAGTGTTGAAAAGGGCGAACGATCCTGACATTGTCGTCGACTCCGTGAACATGTCCCTCAAAGACCCTATTTCCACTCTTAGAATCAACACCCCTTGCAGGTCAAATCTATGCAATCACAATCAGTGTTTCGACGCCGAATCCTTTCTCCAATTACAAGAGCAGGCCCCCACCTGGCAATGTCCTGTCTGTAATAAGACAGTATCCTTCGAAGGTCTAGCTGTTGACCAGTAAGTAATTGTTTATGTATTATTCCATTCCAAGTCTAAACCCGCCTAGGTATGTTCAAGAAATATTGGATAGCGTCCCCAAGGGCACAGATCAAGTAACGATCCAGCCAAACGGAGAGTGGTCGCAGGCCAACAAACCCGAGAACCAGACGATTCGGAATGGACACAGTGCAGCGCAGCAGGACGACAGCGACGATGATGACGACTTAATAGATATCACAGATTCCCGTATCTCCGCCATTAAGAATGAAGTTGCTCACACTCCCCTATCCATGACGCGGACTACGCCCCTATCCTCTCGAGAGGCATCAACGGCGCCGCGAGCCGGAAGCAAGAGAACGTCCGAGGTGATAGATCTGACGCTAAGCGACGACGATGAGCCGGTGAGGCCCGCAAAAAAGGTAGCGTACTCTACCCCCAGCAGCCTTCCTGACCCATCCCGTCGGTATCAGTTGCCCTTCTCTAGTAGCTCTTCTGTTCCACGTTCCCTTTCTCATTCCCAATCTTATTCTCAATCTCAGTCCCAATCCCAGAATGGCCTACCTATCGGTCAAGTTAGGTTGGACTTCCGTCCCGCTTCCCAGAATATCCGTAATCCTTACGGAGACTATGGACCGCACCCACCGCCACGTCATCCAAGCTATTCCGGTCAAGGATCAGGAGGATACCCTAGTTACGGCAGTAGTTCACCTTGATGTTAAGCCTTTCGATGTTTTATTCTCTCATTGGCCTCACTAATACAATTACGTATTGTAGACCAGAAGGAGCTCCAATAGGAGCACTAGGAGCAGACCGGTTTACGACTAGATGTAACGAGATAGCTGAGATGGAACGAAGAGCCGTTGCTCGGATGGAGTCATTTCCTTTTCAGCTCTTTGACTTTTATCTACCTCTGGGGATATTAGCGCGTGGCGTTTGGGAAAACGGAGTATTCTAGGTGGTAAGCGACGATCTGTGCCACTTACCCCTCTCTTTAGCATGTATTTGCAGTGGATGTAACTCGATTCCTCCGACTTTCTCCGGCCTCTCTTACTCCGCTTGGAAGAGGGTTTCTTTACTTGGCATGACTGGCGCATAGGACGATATCACGGGATACCTTGGGATTGGGTGGCATGGGTTTCTAGGATTCTTCGCCGGAATATTTTCTTATCTTTCTGTGTATGACCAGTGGTCCTAAAACCTAGGGCGACAACCTTTGTTCTCATGCACAACGGAGCGTTTCCATGGAAGAGTCCGATTGAGGTTTTGTACAATGAACGGCTAGGCAATGGACGAAGACTTGACGGCAACCCATTTCGGGGTGCCGAATGAAATCAATGTTCAACATGTAGGCCATGTTTTGATTGCGCACCATCTGAGGTTGTCATACTGAAACTAGTCCGTACACTTGCTAGCTTCGTTCAACCAATAATCCTGACAATTGAAAATCCCTGCTCTTCCGCCTTGATATCGGGAACCCCAACAGAAGCAGATAGACGCAGATAGACGAGGCGAACCCAGCCTTCTACAACATTTCCCATTCTTCCATTGCTCATTAACTGGACGATATTACTAGCTATTAAATTAGGGGATACTAGGGACCCCTCTCTCTCCCCCCCTGGGTGTCAAAAAAAAAAAAAAAAATTGGTTTAGTGCAAGCGAATGCCGTCGAAGGGGTATATACATTGGAAAGAAAAGATTTGGTTTGGATCTACCATTAGTTTAGCGGTTTACCCATCCGACTGCAATCGAGCCCGCGACCGAGACGACGCCGACCCCATCTATTACTCTCTATACAAACAGCGGGGTGCTCCTCTCTATCTATCCCTAATCCCTACTCGCCCAACCATTTGCGCTCAAACATCAACGCACGCAAGCCAAGAGTCGGAGAAAGCCCGGCTTTTAGGGGTTTTTTTTTATTTTTTTTACCGGACCTTCTTGGGCTCGTCGGGTAGATACTGGCGATCGTCCTCGCCCTCGACCTCCTTGACAATCTTCTCCATTTCCTCGGTCTGCTTCTTCCATTCCGTCTGGCACATTTTGAGTTCCTTGCGGAAGAGCTCGTCGTTTGGTTTACGGTAGGAGCCATGGATGCGGTCCCAGAGGGTGGTGAACTGGCCGTAGTTGTAGTTGAAGTAGAGGTGGTGCACTGTTATCAATCCATTATCAGCAAGCAGCCCCTCCATCTATTCCAATACTGCGTGAACATGGCAGATGTACAATAAGTATAGCAAGAACGGAGTGAGGGACTTACTAGTATGGCAAGCCGCGCCATTAATGACTGGGTTCTCGGCGACGTATTCACCGTCATGGATCATGATAGTCCAGATATTAATAAACGCGAAGAGAATGATATACGCAAATTTTTGGAGGGGGAATAAGAACGGGAATACGTGGTAGGGGATGCTCTGTGCGAAGCCGTCGAGGGGCTCGAAGGCATGCGAAGCGTAAGGGGTCGGCATGATCCACTTGTGGTGTGGCTTGTGCAGGCGCTTGTACACGAGTGGGTGGTGCAGGCCGCGGTGGATCCAGTAGATGAAGAAGTCGGTGAACATGATGAAGAAGGGGAATTGCAGCACATTGTACCACAGGCCGGGCCCGTCGGCTGTCTGGTCGTACATTTTGGAGTAGCCGCGGATCTCGAGGAGGAAGCAGGGGGCGGTGAAGAGCGCCATGACGGGCAGGGATTTGAGGGTCTGGATGATTTCGAGGCGGATTTGGTTCTTGAGGTATTTGGGGTGGTTGAAGGTGGCCTTGTCGAAGACGAAGACGTAGGATAAGGATGCGAAGGTGAAGTAGACGACCGCACCGAATACCCTAGCAATTGGTGGTTAGTTTGATGTATGCTTGATAGGTGAGGGGTAAATTGTGTAGCGCACCAGGTTATTAGGAACAGAGATAGCCATTGTCGCCGCCAGTCATCGCGTGCCCAGCTACTCATGTAGGCATACTTCCCCGGCGGGAACGATACGTATTCGCTCGCGGGAATGAATTCCCATGTTCGAGGCTGGAAGCCTACAGGAGACTTTAGACTATCGTACGTCGTCGCATTGCCGGGGACGATGGGCGACTGGGCGGGGAGTAGAGTCGCATATATGACGTCGAACAGGTAGGTATCGAGGCCTTCGAGAACAATATCCATGATGACCGAGGCGGCGGCGAGAGAGCCGTGCGAGAGGGATTGGAGAGTTTCAGGAGAGCTCCAGGGTCCAGAATAAGCTTGTTTGGCGGTGCGGAAGCGTAAACAAGCCGGGCGTCGCGTTACAGCACAGAAAAGCGGCCGGGATTTATCGATTGCACGCGCAAGGACTCGACAAGGCAAAGGTAGCAAAGAAATGAGGATCGCGGCAGTGGTGGAGGTGGCATCGCAATTATTAAAACTGTCTGGCAGTGGATCCAGGAACACGACGCTTGGGCGCGCTAGAGCAAAAAACGGCCTGAAGGGGGACCAACAGCTGGTGATCGATGGGCACCACGGCCAATCATGCGCCGCCGTTGCCCCACCTATCGTCGTGCTTGCGGACTACACGGAGGCGGAAGCTCCAAAGCCGAGAGGGCGCATTGTCACCTCATTCTCGGAAGGCGAACAGGTCGGCCTCGTGCCACCCCCTCGCCGTATGTACTTGACGCGCACACGTTCGGCCTGGGGAATTGTACAATTGTTCAGTTTTGGCTGCTTCACCGCTTCTTCGAGAGCGGGTCCATGACAAATTCGTCCTCCGCCATCGCTAGTATTCCGAGCATTCTGATGTTCCGGTGCGGAGTTTAGTGAGCAGGAATGGCTCCTATTTGGTGTGGTCTTTGAGTAGCAGTGTACGGAGCGAAAGTGACCATGGTTCTTGCTAGGATATGTGGTAGCGATTTACATTCTCAGTGGCTCCTTCCATTCAAGCTTCTATGTTCTTCTCCCCTCAGAGTGGCTACCTGTCTTACTGCCTATTGTATCGTCCCCAAAAAAATTTTATTTTAATTTTAAATCTTAAATTTTAAATTTTTCTCTCATTCTAATATCAGCCTTCATACCGCTCGATCTTTGTCTCCATATATCTTCTTGCTGTTCTCATAGATTTTGACGATACGCCATACTGCACTGTGTGAAATAGAGCCTGACGGATGCGTGATTCTTAGCTAGTTAGGTGGCCTCAGTGTCCATCTTGCAGCTAGGTCAGCAAGTTTCTTCCAAACGAAGTTGATACAGGTCATCCGAGCCTTGTTGAAGTGTTGAGGCCAAATCCTGGATGTTCCATTGCGGACGCAACTCTGTCACACGTGGACCATTCTGCCTAGAGATTGCTTCGCTTTTGCCCTACCCCTTGTTACGTTTCCCCAGTGCCGCACACTCTTGTTCTACTCAAAGCGCAGAACGCACAGTCGAATCGATACAACTAGACTGAGCCATTGATGGCTATCAGTAGCCCGATGAGACTTAGACGTTTTCAATTCTTGGCGCTAGCCGACAGCTAGAGTGCTTCTTCCTATTAATCAAGCATCTCATCGTCAAACGATGACCGCCTTGCCCTTCTCTCCCAGCGCTACGTTAGCAAAGTCTCGAATGGGACCCCGACAGACCGAAAAGCTACTTACACCTCGGTGGCGTAAAGCCGATTCCAATCGGAAGAACTACTCAATGAACAATCGATAACAGGTGTTGAAGCAGAGCTTTGTCTCGCGAGTCTTCCGCTCAGCAAGTCACCCGCTCGGATGGTAATGCTGGAAGAAGTAAGAAGCCGCCACAGCGGGAATGCAGCTGCGGGAGCAAAGGGAATGCGTTATAGATCGAAGCCAACTATGGGGCAACTCGCAAAGTCTGAATTCCTGGAATGCCGTGGATAGGGATTCGAGTTGTTGTCGCCGAAAGTGACTTAAGGGGGAGCTTCAAGCTTGGGGATTTCTAGTTCCTACCGCTCAAACCGAATTCATAGTTCCATCCGACTCCGAGATGTTGGTTTATACCTGCCTGTGCGTTCCCACATACCCAGTTCGGAAGTGAGAGCGGGCTTGCGGGTAGCATCTAATTACGGCATACAGCAGCCATATCCAGCAAGAGCGCAATACGCTCCTTCCCACAACTTCATGGCCATCAATCAAGCGACTTCCCTTCGGAGTTCTTGAAGGGCATAAGCTCATGATCTGGCTTCGAACAATTTTGCATTCCTTAACCTTCAGGATTGACTCCCACTCACTATCTCAACTATTCCCTGATTCCGTGCAATGGTCTTGGGAGACCGTTAGGCCAAGGTCGGTTAGGCGCGGGGGCTAGCCAGGCCCAAGAGAGAGGTAGTAAGGTGAGTTGCAACCCTTCCAAATTCTCCAAGGAGAAAACTAATATCAGCAAGCCGCCTATGATACTATGCTGACGAACCTGCCTTGTAAGAGCAATAGTTGTATACACCTAGTTAAGTCACTTCTTAGCAAAGCCGCCTCTCAGAGGTACATGCTAGCAACGAGGACGATAGAACCAAGTGCTTGAATACCAATTAAGAATTATACAGGCCTTCGATGATCGAAGGCACACCTCAGGTTAGCCTTATCTCATCTCTGCACCACAGTCGACTTTTCCGGTGCGTGAGCTTTGCTTGGAAATTCTACTTGGCGTGGGTGTGAGGGGCGCTTGAGTAATGTACGATATCCCTGTTCTCTTCTCATTTCTTTGTCATATCTACTACTTGATACCACAATGCAGCTTCGGCAAGGTTACAAGATGAGCCGGAAATTGACATCGGTATCCCGGGCATTTCGTTCAAGAGGGATGCCAAAGATGCAACCATTTGTTTGCCAGCTCCGCATCTATGCGGGACCCAAGCGCCATGAATGTACAATCCACGTCACTCTCGATCGTCATCGCCCCTTTCTGTCATCTCCAGTCTTTTCCTCTTCTACATAGCTATGCTCTGTGCTTAGGTGAGATGATAGTCGCAGGTCATATTGGGCATCTTCATTATTCGACAGTAGGGTCCCTCACATTATTCCGTATACGGCCATGCCATTATCACGCGCTATGGGCAACAATTCGCAACTCTGATACCTTGCCCTTTTCCATCAGACTGTGCATAACCTGTGGGCGATTGCCAACTTACGCTTTCGTGGCGGACTTTTCATCTGTAGTCAGTTCTATATCTCCTCGCTTAGAGGACCTAGTTTCAGTTTCGAGGACCAGAGTTAGCTAAATTTATCTACAACTCGAGTCATGGGAGCGATGTAGTAATGCACCGCCCGCTACATGGGGAAACAACCTCGGCGAGCAACACCAGTCAAATCACGCAAAACGCCGAACGACGTCCTGATCCTCAGTGTGCTAAAGTGATACACTTCTGAGTAGGGTGTAGGATACTTATACTTCATTGGTGCTGTCATATGCTAGCCCCAACTCTAGGACTGTCGCTGATCTTTCGAAGCATTTCACCTAGCACTTACTACGGAAAACCAGGGTTTCCGCTCCGGGTCGGCGTAATAGAGACTAGAAGACAACATATATGAGATAAGCCTTTTCAGTTCTTAGTACTTATCAGATAGGCATCTGGAGTACAACCCACCTACGGCTTCGCCACGCATTGAACTGCGACGGCGCTAGTCGTCGGGGACTTATTGGATTCGTCCAGACGGACTTTGGGCGGCGTACTACGGCATCACGATGCAGTAGATCACTCGATCCGCGCGCATGCTTTATCGAGTGGATCCCCCGGATTTCCATAGCTCGGCATAGCTATTAGTAGGCCGATAATAACCTTAGCTGCATGTTGCTGGTGCTAGGCTGGGATTGGTGGTAGCATTTGAGTCCCGATGTGCCGGTGTGCCGAAAAGAGGCCAGATAGCGGACTAGCAACGCAACTCAACCACACGAGAGTTTGCGGATGAAAGTTTCTTGCAGCGGAGAGAAGTCAAACGAGAGTGTCTAGTTCGATAATGACGAATACGTCTGTAAACCTCAACCTGTCAAACCTGCATATATTTTCTATCAAGAAAGAACTCGGACCGTATATGGGCCATTCCAGCTCCCTAGGCTGAATGCGGTTTTAAAGCTTCTTCGTTCCATGTAGTCTCTCACTGGGAAGACGTCGCCTCGGAAGGAGAAGACAGTGAATTGACGATGCACTGGAAGTTGGAAGCAGATTCCACTTTTCGGAGTAATCTTCGGCTTCATATATATTTCCAATGTTCACAGTCTAATGAGAGATGATGACATGGGCTCTAAGCAGCTTAACACGGTCTACTTACGTATGCTCCCGCCCCTCTTCGTTCCACATGCGGCCACGTCTGTGTAGGCGAGATTATTCTGTAGCCACAAGAGAATCCGAGATTCTGGAAATCGCTCCCTAAGGTCTTCCTGACACGAGGTGGATCTCTGTCGTGTATGCCTAAGACTGCAGGCCTCGGAATGAACGAGACTCAAGCACCTCCCAGACGCGGAGTGCGCGAAGACAGACCCGGAGGAAAGGCTCAGTGCGTAGCATGACGATTCAAACAGGCCCGAGAAACAGGATCATCACGTCGTACATTGGCCACAAGACCCGGTAAATCGGCTCCATGTTGCGAAGGAGTGCGCGAAGACGAACCCGGGTGACAGGTTCCATGTCAGATGGAAAGGAGATTGTGCTACTGTGATTAGACTTGCGACTGCAGCTTCGGCACCTATGTGAACGGCATGGCGCCCCTATGGAGCAACCTAGAGCCGTCATAGTTGTACAAATCTTCCAAATCGCACGTTCGCGCGGCATGGCACGAGAGGGTTCGGAAACACTAGCGCATAGATCTGGTTTTTGTGGAGGATGGTGGTGTAGGAGTAGTGGGTTGCTGGGATCGGAGGGACTATGATACAAAAACGTTGCTACATTACAGTGTGTAGGTATAAAGCACGTATGACCACGTTCCGGTGTCGCTCACCCACACCCCAGTCAAGCCAAGCAACTTGTCCGATTTCCTATTCTGTAGCTCGCTGCAGCGGACGCCTGTTCGAGTCTTCGGTTTTTCGTACGTCAGCGTAGGTGCGCTGAAACAGCTAATACCAACACCCTCAGATACATATTCTTGGCCATGAATATACACTTAGTATAGTATAATTATTGACTGGGGTTTCCCAAAACCGAACCACTAAGCCAACCGCCCCCGGCCATCTCCCCAAGCCTTTCCAGCGCCTCGGTACCTAAGCGAGCGCGCCATTGCCTAGCCCCATCTCGGGCAGTTTCATCCCGGGATTAGGCAATGGGATGCCGACATTCGGGGCAAGTGCAGGCGATAGGCGCTTGGGCGAGCAGCTGGTCGTATTTATTGGAGATGAGGGAGAGTTGATGTTTGGTGGGATGTGGCGGCGGGCGGGCGGGGTGCATAATGTTGAAAAAGCGGCATGGACGAATCAGCGAGGCGGTGACTGCAGCAATTTTTTCTCTCTTGCTCGCGCGAGTTCGGAACATTCCTGTTCTTGGTGTTGAGAGGGATGGGGATATCGAGGGCGTCCATGCGCCGCGCGAATTGACTGACACACGACAACCCCAACGCAACCCACTCTGGACTGCAGTACAGGGCAAGTCGCTCGCAGCAAAATCTCTCCTCCACGCACAAAAAAATTTTTTTCTACCGCCTCGTGACGGGCTGCCAAATACCTCAATGCCCCCATCCCGATCTTCTCACCCCATCCATCCTCCTTCGAATATCGCGCAGCGCAGGCGCACAAGTACAGAACGCATTATGTACGTGTCAAGCGTTTGCTGAACCGGAGACAAAAGGCGACTACTCAACACTCTTTGTCGTCGCGATAAGCATGGGGCCTGGAACGGGACCCCCCCCCCCCCCCCCTGGCCCGCATCCCCCTCCCCGCTCCCACTCCGCCCACCTACGCCTTGGCACCGCATAAGCGAACTCGTTAACCACAGCGCAAACTGGCTACAACAGCATGATGCGTCACACCGTCCTCACCTTACGTACCTATGTGCACACCGCATCCCTCTCAGCTGCGGGCCTGTCGCTCATATCCTAATGCGTTTCCCGCATGCTACTCCTTGTTCTAGCCTATGTCCTGTTCCTTGCAATTGCTGGGTGGCGATGGGCGTCATATGCGTATGTATATTGTATGTATGCAGGTGTTAGGAAGATCCCGGTTGAGGGCAACTCCAGATCTGCACTAGCGCGCCCGGTCGATCGCCCGTCCGATACCAGAAGCTGCGATCGGAAAAAAATCTTGATTTTCCCTCTCTTTTCCAGGCCCTACATGAGGGGACCTGAATGCGTTTTGGAGCCTCACCTTTCGCCTCATTCTTCCTTCAGTTCGGCTTGGTGTGTCTCTTCAAAGTCGATTTATGGTCGGTGGTTTCCTTTTCTTTTCTTTTTTTTTCTTTTTTCCTTTTTTGGTTGGACGGATGTTGGTGTGTATGCCTATTCTGTTTATCCGTCTGACGGATTTCGAAGTGGTAAATAGTTTGACCGGAGGATCGAAAACAGTGCGTGAAACAGACGGAAGCCCTGGATCCTGCAACCTTGTTGGGTCAGACCCAACAGCTCGCTGATTGGCCCCTACGCGAGAAGGCCCCGGGCACGGGATGCCTAGATACGGCTATGCAGATTGTCGCTTGGCGGTTCCCTCCGCCGCGGAGAAACCTCATCTTCTCTCCTACATAGTTATCTATGCTGGGGAAGGTTTGCAATGTATCGGTTTCTCCTATGGCATTTTGTGCGCGACTCTGCCACTGAGAGAGAAAAGCTTCGCGTTAGCTAGTCGCCGAGGCGACATATGTATGTATAGAGAGGTGTAGTGGTCTTCTGCTCTAGTTCAAACGTCGAAGCTTCGACAGCGATCCGGTTTATGTGGATACCAGACAGCGGGCCCTCGCATCTACCCGTTAAATCCTTTTTGACCCTCTTTTTATGCTTCGACGCCCACACTGTACTGACACTCTGATCAAGCGTTCTTCTACTGTTATAACTCCCAATACTACAAGCCTTCCACGGGCCATGCGTATGGCTCGTGCTCCCCCGAAATCTACCTACATACATATATGGATGGACAGACATAGACACGCAGTGAATACTCTCAAGTAAGCGATACCCCGTCGCAGACCGCTACCGATTAGATAAGCCCAAGCCCTGCCCTCCCCCGTTTCCAGGTCGATTGCTTGCTTGCTTGTTCGCGCCCATCTGTCAACCGGCACATACGCCCGCCCGCACGCATATACATACATACATGCGTATATGTTTATGTGCGGAGTAGATCTCATCACATCCCCAACGCACCAACAAGCGAAAGGCGAGCAGTGTTCACGCTCCGTCCCTTCCCGCCTCCTCTCGCTTGTGTACGTATGCACGAATTGTCTGGCTGCGCGTACTCGAGAAAGTGGCGCTTGATCACCATGTCCCACTTCCATCCATAGCGAGCTGGACTGGCCCATGGAAAACGTGCAAGGGTTCCCATAGTGTCCTATATCGTATCAAATCTCAAATACGATACACGCAAAATGGAGGCGGCGCGCCCACTTATCATTCGCCCGGCTTCTAGATGCACTAACGCCGCCATGCGTAACACCTTTTTGCCCATAACTATGATACAAAGTCTGGCCCGCGGAAAACTCACTTAGGCGTCACAAGTGAAGGCAGTGGTTTCGGAGAAAGGCTCTCACATTTGCCAAATTCCAGGCTATACAAATATCAACAACAGCACATAGCTGAAACAAAAACAAAAATAAAGGGGGTATCCGTAGGTGCCCTAATGCACACTACACACCAAGGGACGGTTAGGAAGAGACTCAGGAAAAAAAAAAGGTATTAAAAACCATCATATGGGAACCCCCATATAATGAACACCGCGCAAAGATTTTTTTTAAAAAAAAAAAAAAAAAAAAAAAATTACACAAGATGGCCCATCTCTGCACTAGATTGGGCATCACACTGCACCGTCCCAGATACTCCAATCCTCCAAATGCAACTGATGCCTGCTGTGACTCGTGCGCCTATCCCAGACCCTTCGTAGTAGACCCATAGAACTCCGGTAATTGTCGTGACGTATGCTATCGTTATAATGGGGGCAGCCGTATTGTTCGTACAGTGGTTCGTATAGGACCGGATTCAGTACATCTTCCGCTCCGGGAAGACCATGTCGTCGTAGCCATTGCTTTGCCCCTGGAAAGTGGGTTGTATGGTGGCGTTAAAGTCGTAGCTGTCGTTGACTTTGGTCGTGGCATCGGAGGATAGGGACGAGGAGCGACTGCTTCGGCCGCTGCTCGTGTGGTGGAAAGATTCGGCATAGTTCCGGTTTGCCGATGATGCAGTCAGAGTTGGTGGGAATGAGGAGCTGCTGGAGACGGTGGCGTTCAGTGTAGAAGAGATTCTTCGGTCCTTGCCCCTGCCTTTGATGCCCTTGTTGGAGTTTTTGTACAGTGCCGCAAAGTACTCCCAAAGCTCCCTGTCCTTTTCCGAAACTAAATCGCCTTGACGGTAGGATGCGAATTTCTGCGTGTAGTAACGCAGCGTTGTGGCGTGGAATTTGTTCTGATGTGACTACGAGCCATTAACGACATCCTTCAATCTTCAATTCACGGGCATACCTTTAAGTTGCCAAGCTGGGTGAACTGTTTTCCGCATTGGTCCAACTTGCAGGTAAAAGGCTTGATCTGCTGATGGACAATCTTGTGGGCCCGAACGTTTCCACGCTGAGCAAAGGTTTTGCCGCAAATATCGCAACTGTACGGCCTTTCTCCAGTGTGTCTCCTCTCGTGCGTCTGGTGAAGTTAGCAGATGTTCTAATTTGGGGGTAGGTGTGCTCGCCTTTAGGTTACCGAGTTGAGAAAAGCGTTGACCGCAGTTGGGTTCCTTGCACAGCTGGGACCACAGTCAGAACAATTTTCCTGCAGCACTTTCGCTGCCACTTACGAAAGGCTTAACGCCGGTATGGGCGCGAGTGTGGATGTCGAGATGCGTCTTCTGGTAGAAGCTCTTTCCGCAGTCAGGTAGGCTGCAGTGGTACCGCTTCTTCGGCTTCATTACTGCCTTTGGCGTCCCTTCCTCCTGGATCGAGTATGAGCTGACTGCTACATCCGTCGCATGCTGTTTAGGAGTCTGGCTCACCTTGGGAGGGGAAGGAGGCGGTTGATTCGGCTTTTGCTTGGCCTGGATTGCTTTCATGAGGGTGTCAACGTCGGTAGAGAAGTTGATGCCGGTGCCATTTTCGGTGGATCTAGAGGGAGCTGGCTTGTAGTCCTCGCTGTAGGAGACATCATTAAACAGCTGGCTAGTCTGAATGGGCGAGCCGCTCTCGGATTTCACTGTCGGGGTTCTCTCTGTAGGAAATGCATTGCGTGCCTCGCGTACTGTGGGCAGGGGCTGAATGTCCGTGGTTCCCGATCCAGAATACGATGTAGAGTGGGAAATGGAAGGCGGATAGCTCACAGGAAAGGCTTGCTGCATGTTGTAAGGATTGACCGACAGAGAATCAAACGCGAAGGCTCCAGGTTGGTAAGGTACCGATGTTGTCAAGGTATGCGGTTGAAAAAGCGGCATGTTGATGTCCAGTGGGGTAGTAGTCGCTTGGTAGGCTCTCGAGGTGGGTGGGTTGGACACTGTCCTGGAGGAGTTTTCGTATGAAGGGACTAAGCTCGACATGTTCATGTTGGGGATGTGGATGGCTTGGTCAGTTCGACGTTGCCAGAGGCCTGCGGGTTGGGGTGCAACGACGGCGGCCATTGCTGATAAAAGAGGACGTGCCAGTGACAGGCAGTGGGGTAGAGGAACTATATGTCTTGGACAGAAGAAGGATGGGCTGGGAAGCGAGTGGAGGTGAGCAATAGCGGGCGGGACCGAAGGCTGGCGGGTTTATGTGTATCTAAGGCAGTGTGGAGAAGCGATATGTTGGCGATGAACAAGACGAGATCGGATGGCGTGGGAGGAAGGCGGTCATGAGGTGAAGATATGCAGAGAAGCTTGTTTGCGGCCAGTAGCGGACGGGGGAGAACTTGGGGGTCTACATATAGAGGCGGGCCCGATCAAGACGTCTAGCAACGCATCCCGCGAAACGGCAAGGATGACGATGTTGTGGAGCAGACAGAAAGAGCTAGGGACAAGGAGGGACAAGGGGGGCAGTCTAAGATCGAGACCACTGGTGCGGCAGGACGGCGAACAAGCAACAGTCAGCGCTCGCGTGCAAGTAAAGGCGTGATGGGGGAGATGGGCACAGAGGAGCTCGGCATGAGGCAGTTGTTTTAGTGAGCGCCGGAAGGGTGTGGGTGATGGTGGCCAGAGGGACGGCCAAGTAGGTAGGGATGGGGGGCAGGCAGGAAGCAGGGAGGCAGGCAGGGCAGGCAGGGCAGG
>ML986663.1:192589-211678 GCA_010094045.1 Lojkania enalia
TAATCGTATAAAGGACTTTTATATAAGTATTAATTGTAACCTAAATTTATATATATTACTTAGAGTTTTAAACTATTAGAAGTCTTCTTATAAAAGTAGTTCTAGTAGGGTATATAATTATATATTAAGGTAATCTAATATAACCTACGCGTTTAGAGGAATAATTTCTATTACTTTAAAAGCTTTTTAATAGTTCTTATATATAAATATATTAAAAAACATATTTTTAAAAGCTGGAAGAAAGCTTTTTTTATTAATATAGTAGACGCGTTAGCGCGCTAAGTCTTATATATACTATAAATACTTCAGCTTTAATAGTAAGAAGTAAACTATATTAAGAGGCTGAAGTATATATAATAAATAAGAAGATATATAAAGCGTTAGGATCTTTTATATAAGGTAGTAATTTTTAAATTCCTAGTTAAGGTGGTTTTATAACCGTCTAAAATAAGTAGCTTATATAATCCTACCTAACGCATTTTTATATACTTATTAATGTACTTTAGCTACTTAAAACTAAATATATTATTTATCCAGCTATTTTTAGAGACCGAAATTTTCTAATTATATAGTATACCTACTTCTTTATATTATATAGAAATATAGACGCGTTCTTTATAGATAATAAATAGTAGGGTTATATACGTAGTAGTATAAATATTCTAGATAACTATAACCTCCTCGTAATTGTCTAGCTATATAAGAGTAGGTTTTATATAATATTCTAAACCTATAATAACTTTTATAGTACTAATAATACTTATCTAAAAGCCTATCTTATTAAAGTTATAGATATTATTATTATATATACTATATTTTACAATTATATTCTATACGAGCTTAAACTATATATTAATAACCTTTAGATTCTCTTATTTTATTCTTTAACAATCTTTTACTCGATTAAAAACTAATTTAAGCTTGTTTATATACGCTATAAATTGTTTAAACTAATTCTTTTTTATAGATATTCTACTATATACGCCTAATAGTTTATCTCCTATATCTACTACCTTATATAGCTGGGGCGTAAATCCTTATAAATTAAAGTTAAGAATATATTATACAATTATTTATTCTTTAGTTATTATAAACTTCTAGTAATTTAGTTATATATAAGGGCGAAACGCAATTCTATAAAGTTAAGTAGAGAGTTGTTAATATTGTATATTAAAAGCTATAGTAGCGCGTCATACGCTCTTAAATTAGCCTAATTTATACGCTTATAAGGTAAGCTTAATTCTACCTTCTTATTAAATTAATAGAAGGTTATATTATAGATTTATTATAGTTCGTACGTAGTATTTATAATGCTAAGAAAAAGTAGCCGCTTTAATAGTTTAGCTGCTTTAATAGTAGAATACGTTATACTAATTATTTTATTATAAGAATTAGTTAATTAATTCTATCTAACTTATTTTTAGCGTTAATTAGTACTATATAGATTAGCATCTATATCTTATCTTTCTTAATAACTATTAGAAGAAAATTCTTTTCTATTCTAAGGCCCTAAACTTCTACTAAGCTAGTAACTTTAATATAATAGATTATCTAATTCTACTAATTTAATTACTTCTCTACTTTTCTATTAGTTAAGTATTTAAAAAGAGCTTAATATTTCTTTTAGATTAATTACTCCCTCGACTTAATAGTAGGTACTAACTTTTTCTATAAGATTCTAAAAATCTTATAGCTAGTTATATTATTATTAGAATATTACTATATATAATATAGAAAGTATTATTAATCTTAATCTAATTCTTCTTTATTAATTATACTAGTCTCTTACCTAGTTCTAATCTATTATTTATATTAAAGTTATCTCTTTATATATAACTCTACTAGAGGAGTATCTTTCTATTTCCCCTTCTAGATTTATCTTTAGAGTCTAGAACTTACCTATATTAAAAAGGGGAGGTTCTAGTTTATAGATTTTAACCTTTTTAAGAGATATACTTAGATCTAAATATTCTTATACTTTGAGTCTACTAGCTATTAGTTTATACTATTTAAGCTAATCCTTCTAATTACTAGAAGTACTAAGTATTTTCTTCTTAAATATAGCTATAGAGGAGTATATAACTATTATAATACTAGAGAATAAAATAGTTTCAAATATAATATAGTATATTAATAAACTTATAAAGTATAGAATTTATATATAATTCTAATAGCTAAATACCTAAAGATTGTTAGTAAACGATAAAGATAATAATATTATAATATTATAATACTAAATAAAAAAAATATAATATTAATTATAATAATTATATAAAAAGGTTAAGTTATAGTTATTTTAGTATAGTAACCGGGCTTATAACTATAGTAAGAGGCGAATCTTATCTTAGGGAGGGAGATAAAGAGTTAAACTAGTTAATTAAAGATAACTAGCGGGCTATATTTATATATATAAAAAAGGGGTATATTAACTAATATCTAGTGTAATATCTAGTATAATATCGATTGTAATATTATACGTTAATATCTAATACAGCTTAGTAGACTAGCTGAAAATTTCTATAATATAATATTTTTATACTAAACCTACTATATAAAAACTTCTAGAACTCTTTATTAAGGTAAGAAGTTCTAAAACCACATACTATTACTATTAATAGAGTAGAAGAGTAGGAGGTTAAAAAATACTAGTTAGTAAGTTATATTATAAAACTCTTAAATACTATATAAAATAGGTAGAATATAATTCTAATCTAGTCTAGTATAAAGCTTTAAATTTTATAGGTTTATTTTATAAACTAAGAGCTTTTTATAATAAGTATATAAATTAGCTAGAACTTCTAAAAGCTTTAACTAAATAGATTAAAGTATATCAAAATAGTATAGAAAATATAGATTATCTAATAAATAATAATATATAAGAGTTAAGTAGTAGATTTAAAAACTAAATTATAGGCCTAAAATTACTCCTCTATAGTATTTAGAGGGTCTAATAGTAGGCTATTAAATATCTTTCTAATTCTCTCCTTTTCTTCTCTTCTTATTTTTTTTCCCCTTTAAACTCCTCCTAAACTTTCTCTATCTTATTTTTAACCGCCTAAAAGCGCTATAATATTAGTTTAAAGGTTAGATATTAAAATTTTTAAAGCTAAAACCTAATAGAGTATTTTAATACTCTAGTAAAATAAAGCTATCTAGATACTAGTTATAGAAAGGCTAGTTTCCTAACTCTTTACAGCTTAGGCTATAAATACTAGACTATGAGTAGATTTTAAAACAGCCTTAAAAACTATCTTTTTATCTTTAAACTACTACCTATAGTTTAAGATAGCCCTAGAGGACTAGAAACTCCTCCTTATAATAGAAGGGGATTTATAAATATATTAGTAATAAGTACTCTATTAATATTAGATATAATTTATATAGGGTTATACTTTTTATTTTATAAGGTATAATACTAGCATTTTTTTTAATTTTAGAGATTAAAAGGTAAATATTATATACTACTTATAGATAAGTATATATATAGTCTAAAGGTAAATAATCTAAAAGGCCTTTAAAGAGACTCTAGAAGGTAGGTAGAATAGTAAATTAATTAATTTTTTTTCTATAAAGTATTAGTAATATATTTAATAATTAATAATTCTAGAGATATATAATAATATATATAGAGTAGAAGTTATTATTTAGTTAAGAAAGTTTAGTTAATAGTAACCTAGTAATATATTAAAGCTAGTAAACGCTTATTACTATATACAATAAAATTACAATATTAATAAACTATTATAATAGTAGTTACTAGCTAATATATAGGTTAATCGCGCCTACTATAAAAACCTTACTTAATATTATATTAATATATAAATACATCTCTATAAGTAATTATATATATTAGTTATTACTAATAAATACCTTTTTAAAGAAATTTCTTTATACTAGAATCTATCTATAATAGCCCTAATTCCCTCTCGAACTAGTATAAATAGGGACTATTAGCCTATAAGAAGAGAGGTAGTATAATAATATAAAGAAATTGTTTTATAAAAAGTTTTATATATAATTTTATCTTATAGTTTTTTACTTATCTTATTCTACTCTTAGCTCTATCCCTTTTTCTATCTATATATAGTTATATACTCCTTTATAAGTAGCTTAGTAGTTTTTCTATATTCTTTTATATAAGGCCTATAAGTATTAATAGAATTTCTAGATCTTTAAACCCCTATATACTTCTATATACCTCTAAGTAGATTTATACTATATTTAAATTTATTATCTTACCTATACTATTATACTATCTAGATTAATATATAATAGCTTAATATAGTAATATATAATTAACTTATAAAGAATTATAAATTATTCTTATAATTTTAGCTATTAATTAAAGTTAAGTTTTAACTAAGAATAGTACTATAATAACTTTTCGCTACTCTTAAAGTACTTTCTACTTTTAATATACTAGAATAGCTATATAATATAATTATAAGCCGAATTTAAAGAAGCTTATAAAAACTAAAGAGGAAGTACTTATTAGTTATATTTTTAATTAGGATTTATAAGAATTTCCGCTTATAATTAATAGTATATAAATTATAGTAAATATACTATTAGCTAAATATAGTACTAGCGTATTTTATAAGCAAGTCGCCTACCTAAGTAAGTCGCCTACTTTTACTAAGAAGTTATACCCTACCTACTTATAACGCGATGTAGTAACTACTTTAACCTTAATTAATCTATTAAGAAAGTTAGATATTACTAGCTATTTTAGCTATTAATTAAGATTAAATTTAGAGCGTATAAAGTGCTATAACTATCTATAATATCCCTTAAATAACGCTTAAAGACTAATACACTAGTAAGCTTTTACAATATAATTATAAGCCTAATTTAAAGAAGTTTACAAAGCTAGAAGAATCAACTATAATATAATATATAAGATATAGCTAACTATTTACTTAGAGCTCGCTCTATAGACTAGATTGGTAAAAACTAGCTAATAAACTTTATTAATCGCATTCTTAAGATTAAAATATACTTCTATTAAAAATATAACTATTAAAAAGCTTTCTATAAGGATCCTAAAGTTATTAGTAGCTAGTTTAACCTAGTATATAATACTAAAGTAAAGTATAGTATTATTAATAATAATATCTATAATTTTAATAAGATAGGCTTCTAGATAGGTATTATATCTACTAGTAAAATAATTACTAGTATTAAGCCATTAGCTAGTTAACTAAAATTATTACAGCTAGATAATTATAAGTAGATAATAGTTATTTAGGCTATTAACACTCGCGGTAATACTATCCTACTATTTATTATCTTTACTAGTAAGTAACACCTCTCTATATAGTATTAGGGCGATAATATACTACTTAGAGGAGTAATCGCGCTAAGTAATAGTAGATAGATAAATAATAAGCTTATAATTAAATAGCTAGAGTATTTTAATTAGTATATAAAGTAGTATATAGTAAGCGCTTATTATCTACTAGTTATTAATAGCTATAAAAGCTATAGATCTATTGAGTTTCAGCTACTCTATAAAGAGAAGAATATTATTCTATTATATATACTAGTATATTTATTATATCTACTATAGCCTCTAGATATAGGCTACTTCTCGCTATTAAAGAAAGTATATAGGTATAAGATTAATAAGCTTATATAAGCTAGTATCTACTATATTATAAAGCTTAACTTTCTACTAATCTTTCCTATAGTATATTAGCGCTCTATTACCAAGGCTAATATATATATAAGCTTTTAAGGTACTAGTCTAATACTATATAATTCTAATATAGTACTATTAAAGTTTAATATTAAGCTTTATACTCTATTACTACTAGTAGTAGCTAATTGCCTCTGGGAGTTAAAAATACTAACTAATACTATTAAACTAGGGTCTTAAATAATACTAATTTAAAACCGTATAATTAGATATTAGAATAGCTTACCTACTACGATTAATAATTTTCTTAATTTACTTACTAAGAGTACTATATAGATAGTTTATTTATATATACTATTTTAGTGTTAGATTAGTTAGCTTTAAAAAGTAAATAAGGCTCTATTACAGCGTAAAAAGGGATTAAAAAAGGTTTTATAGAAGTAAGGTAGCTTTACTAAGGCTAAAGCTGCTGAGATAGCTATTTAAAAGAAGGTAGATAAGCAGCTAGAAAATGAAGTACGCGTAGGTAGAAAGTATAGAAGAGTAGATATACTATACTAGAAGTACTATAACCGCTGTAGTAAGTCTAGATATAATACTAGAATTTATATAGTAGTAGATAAATAGTATATCTATCCCCTATTAAATTATTATAGTAATACCTACAGGTGTTATTATAATATACGCCTCTAAATATAGAGATAACTAATAAGATAGGCGACTTACTTAGGTAGGCAACTCGCTTATAAAATACGTTAGCTAGATTAGTATCTACTAGTCTTAAAACTTTATATAGTATACCGAGCGTTTTAAAATCTAATTAAACCGTCTTTATAATTAATAGTAAGCTCTATATAAAGATCTAATAATTATAGATATATAGTTTTAACTTTTATAGAGTATAAAAAAGTATAGAATTTAAAATAAGCATACTTATAATTTTAATAAGATAAACTTTATAATAGACTAAATATTAGTTTAGCCAGTTATTATAGAGTTAGAGAATTATTATATAAAGGCTATTCAGCTAGATAATTATAAATAGACTATAATAATCTTAGTAATTAATATAATTAGCTAAGTAATCCTACTATTTATTATCTTTAAAAGCGTTTACTACCTATCTTATTAATATAAGAATAATAATTATTAGACTATTAGGTGATTATAACTAGTAATAATAGTTAGATAAATAATAAGATTAGTATTATCTAGCTTAAATATTTTAATTAGTATATAAAGAGCTGTATAATAGATACCTATTAATTACTAGTTGTTAACAGCTATAATAGTTATATTTTACTTAAGTTTTAAGAGATTTATAAGAAAGAGAAGATTATCTATCTCTATATACCGCTATATTTATTATACCTACTATAGCTACTTAATATAGGCTACTTCTCGCTATTAAAATATATATATAGTACTAAAATCTTAATCTTAGTATATAGTTATATTAACTATATTAATAAGACTACCTTCTTTCTAACCTTTAAAGTAGCCTATAATTAACTAATTATAGAGGCTAATATTTATATAAGCTTTTAAGGCGCTAGAATAATACTATATAATTTAGAAGTAGTATTATTAAAGCTTAATATTAAGCTATATATACTAATACTACTTATATTAGAAACTACCCTTTAGAAAGCTAAAATACCTAGTAATATATATAAACTAGAAGCTTAATTAATAATAAGTTATAGTAGAATTTGGTAATATTAAAATTTATTACCTATATTAATTATTATAGCCTTTAATTAGCTTTAAAAGGATACTATAAAAATAACGTATTCAATTATACTAATAGCTAATTAAATTAAAAGCTTTAAATAAGTAAATAAGATAGTAATAAAATAAAAATAATAGAAAAGAAAGCGATTATAGAAGTAGAAGATTCTAATAAAAGTTATAGATAAAGATATAATTAATTAAAATAATATTAAGGGGTATATTAATAAGAAAATTTATAATTAGAGTACTTAGCTATAAGAGAATAGCTAGCTTTAATAAAATTATAGGTACTATAAATAGTCTAGCTAATATATACTAATCTAGCCTATATTATATTTAGTAAGTAAGTTATTAACTAACGTATTCTACTATTAAAGCAGCTAAACTATTAAAGCGGCTACTTTTTCTTAGCGTTATAAACACTACGTACGAACTATAATAAATCTATAATACAACCTTCTATTAATTTAATAAGAAGGTAGAATTAAGCTTACTTTATAGGCGTATAAATTAGGCTAATTTAAAAGCGTATAACGCGCTACTATAACTTTTAATATATAATATTAACAACTCTCTACTTAACTTTATAGAATCGCGTTTCGCTCTCGTATATAACTAAATTACTAGAAGCTTATAGTAACTAAAGAATAAATAATCGTATAATATATTCTTAACCTTAATTCGCAAGGATTTATACCCTAGCTATATAAGATAGTAGATATAGTAGATAAACTATTAGGCGTACGTAGTAGAATACTTATAGAAAAGAATTAGTCTAAATAATTTATAGCGTATATAAACGAGCTTAAAATAGCTCTTAATTAAGTAAAGGATTATTAAAGAATAAAATAAGAGAATCTAGAGGTTATTAACGTGTGGTTTAAGCTCGTATAGGATATAATTACGAAATATAACATATATAATAATAATATCTACAATTTTAATAAGACAGGCTTTTAGATAAGTATTATTAGTACTATAAAGGTTATTACAGGTTTAGAATATTATATAAAGTCTACTCTTATACAGCTAGATAATTATAAGTAGGTTATAGTTATTTAGAGCATCTATACTACTGTATATATAACCCCGTTATTTATTATCTATAAAGAACGCGTCTATATTTCTATATAGTATAAAGAAGTAAATATACTATATAATTAGAAAATTTCAGTCTCTAAAAACGGCTAGATAAATAACGCGCTTAGTCTTAAGTAGCTAAAATACTTTAATAAGTATATAAAAATACGTTAGGTAGAATTATATAGGCTACTTATTTTAAACGGCTATAAAAGCTACCTTAACTAAGAATTTAAAAATTACTACCTTATATAAAAGATTCTAACACTTTATATACCTTCTTATTTATTATATATACTTCAGCCTTTTAATATAGTTTACTTTTTACTATTAAAGCTGAAATACTTGCAGCGTATATAAGACTTAATATACTAATACATCTACTATATTAATAAAGAAGGCTTCTTTCCAGCCTTTAAAGACGCGTTTTTTAATATATTTATGTATAAGAACTATTAAAAGTCTTTTAAAGTAATAGAAATTATTCCTCTAAATATATAGGTTATATTAGATTACCTTAATATATAACTATATACCCTACTAGAACTACTTCTATAAGAAGACTCCTAATAGTTTAAAACTCTAAGTAATATATATAAATTTAGGTTACAATTAATACTTATATAAAAGCCCTTTATACGATTACTAAAAGAGGTATAAGAAGGATTCTTATAGCTTATAAAAGGTGCCAAGTTAATACTATATTAGAATATACTTCTTTAAACTTATAATTCTAAGCTTAAAAAGTAATTAGAAGAAGTAACTAAGTATAAAATATATAAAAGAAAGTAAATTCAGTATAGTAGTATAGTATTATATAGTAAGAGATCTTTATATATAGCTGCTGAAGTATCTATAAGCTCTTAGCTCTTTAAGAAGACTTATAGTACTAATACTTAAGAAAGGGCTTAACTAGCTTAATACTATTATAGTAACTGTAGTAAGACTGGATATAATACTTATACGTACTAAAAGGATAGTAGAGAAAATTCTAAATTAGATAAAAGTATATTATATATAGAATCTCTTATTAGTATTAAATAAATTAACTTTTCGTATATAGTATTTGTTATATTAAGAAAAAGTAGCCGCTTCGATGGTTTAGCCGCTTTAATAGTAGAATACGTTATATTTTATATAATAGTTAAAGTAAATATAAATTCTTATAAACCTAGGTTAAATATATATTAAATAATAACCTTCTCTTTAAGTTTTATTAGTCTTTTTAAGTTAGGCTTATAATTATATTATTAGTAAATTTTAGTATATTATTAGTATATAATTATTTAAATTATATTAAATATTAAAATAGTATAACGTAGTTTATAAGTAATCTATTAATATAAGTAAGCTATTACTCTACTAAAATTCGAATAACTTAATCGCGATAATTATTAACTACGTATATATATACTATGGGAAGTAATAGTCTATTAGATTATTTAACATCTATACTATTAACTTAGTACATTTAAGTATTATAGCTAGACTATTTATAGTACTTACAGCTCTATTAAAGCTAGCTACTTCTTTATAGTTAAGTACTCCGATTATAAATTTTCTTATTAATCTACCCCTCAACGTTATTTTAATTAATTATATTCTTACCTACAGCCTTTATTAGAATCTCCTACTTTTATAATCGCTTTCTTTTCTATTATTTTTACTTTATTACTACCTCGTTTACTTACTTAAAACTTTTAATTTAATTAGCTATTAGCGTAATTAAATATATTATTATTATAACGCCTTTTTAAAGCTAATTAAAAGCTATAATAATTAATATAGGTAATAAGTCTTAATATTACTAAATTCTACTATAAATTATTATTAATTAAACCTCTAGTTTATATATATTACTAGATATTTTAGCTTTTTAGAGGGTAGTTTCTAGTATAGGTAGTATCAGCGTACGTAGCTTAATATTAAGCTTTAATAGTACTACCTCTAAATTATATAGTACTATTCTAGCGTTTTAAAAGCTTACGCGGATATTAGGCTCTATAATTAATTGATTATAAGCTACTTTAGAAGCTAGAAGGAAAGTAGTCTTATTAATATAATTAATATAATTATATACTAAAGCTAAGATCTCAATATTATATACGCCCTTTAATAGCGAGAAGTAGTTTATATTAAGTAGTTATAGTAGATATAATAAATATAGCAGTATATAGAGATAGATAATCTTCTCCTTTTTATAGATCTCTTAAAACTTAAGCGAAACGTAGCTATTATAGCTATTAATAACTAGTAATCGATAGATATCTATTATACGGCTTTTTATATACTAATTAAAGTACTTAAACTAGGTAATACTAATCTTATTATTTATCTAGCTATTATTATTAGTTATAATCGCCTAATTGTCTAATATATTATTACTCTTATACTAATAAGATAGGTAGTAGACGCTCTTAAAGATATTAAGTAGTAGAATCGTCTAGCTAATTATATTAATTACTAAGATTATTATAGTCTATTTATAATTGCCTAGCTAGATAGCCTTTATATAATAATTCTCTAACCCTATAACAACTAGCTAAGCTAATATTTAGCCTATAATAAAGCCTATCTTATTAAAATTGTGGATATTCTTATCTTAAATTCTATACTTCTCCTTTATACTCTATAAAAACTAGAACTATATACCTATAATTATTAGATCTTTATATAGAGCTTACTACTAATTATAAAAATAGTTTAATCGGGTTTTAAGGTATTTAGTATATCTTATAAAGTTTTAAGGCTAGTAGATACTAACCTAGCTAGTACCGCGTTTAGCTAATAGTCTATTTACTATAGTTTATATACTATTAATTATAGGCGAAAATCCTTGTAAATCCTGATTAAAGATATAGCTAATAAGTACCTCCTCTTTAGTTTTTATAAGCTTCTTTAAATTCGGCTTATAATTGCGTTATATAGCTATTTTAGTATATTAAAGGTAGAGAGTATTTTAAAGGTAGTAAAAAGTTATTATAGTACTATTCTTAGTTAAAACTTAACCTTAATTAATAGTTAAGATTATAAGAATAATTTATAATTTTTTATAGATTAATTATAACGTAAAGTACCACCGAGCCGGCCATACTACCGAGCCGGCCACTTTTTCTTGGCACCACCAACACCATGTATAAGACCTTGATTTACTCGCCATCTATAAGAGAACCTGCGTACGAGACACTTAGACTAGATTTAGAAGAAGCTTCTATATCTTTTTGGCACGTACGAGTGTTATGCCCGGTCTTTCTACAGTTCCTACAGTACCGTTGACCAGGTTGAGCTGGTTCCTTGCTACTACCACCACGAGCCTTCTTAGATCGCTGAGGAGCTGTAGATGCCTCAGCAGCTCCGTACGAAGCTCCCTCACCATACTCTATCGTACCACCATGCTGGATTCGCTTCCGTTTACGTGTTTTATACTTCGTTATAACCTCTAATTGCTCTTTAAGCTCTGTGATCCGGTGGCTTATAAGAGCGTTTTGATGCAGCATCAATTCAGCTCCTTTTATTAGCTGTGAGAAGCCTTCTTTAGCTTCTTTTGGTGATCGTACGAAGGACCTCTATATAAGAGTTGATTGTAACCCGAATTCTTGTGTGTTGCTTGGTGTTTTTAACTGCTATAGTGTTTCTAGTAGGGGTACCTCTAGTAGTGTACGCAACCGGACTTTAAGGCGCTTAAGAACAACCTGCGCGTTGATAGGAACTAGTCTAGATGCCTTAAAGGCCTTTTTACAGTTCTCGTACGTAAACACATCAAAAAACGCGTCTCTAAAGGCTGGTAGAAAGCCTTCCTTATTAATATGGTAGACGCGTCGGTATACTAAGTCTCGTACGCGCTGGGAGTACTTTAGCTTTAATAGTAAGAAGTATACCACATCAAGTGGCTGTAGGATATATAATGAATGTGCTGGCATGCAGAGGGTGAGGATCTTTCGTACAAGGTAATAATCCTTAAAATCCTGGTTTAGATGGCTCTCATGGCTATTAAGAATGAGTAGCCTATATAACCCTACCTGACGCGTCTTTATATGCGCGTTAAAGTGCTTCAACCATTTAAGACTAAGCTTATTATTTGTCCATCTATTCTTAGAAACTGAGAGCTTCCAGTCGTACGGTATATCTATCTCCTTATACCATGCTAAGATATAGACGCGTCCTTTATAGATAATAAATGGTAGAGTTGCGTACCCAGCAGCGCAGATGCTCTAGATTACTGTAACCCACTCCTAATCACCTGGCTGAATAAGCGTAGGTCTTATACGGCGTTCTGAACCTGTAACAACTTTTATAGAGCTAATTATACCCATCTAGAAGCCTATCTTATTAAAGTTATGGATATCATCTTTATAGACACCGTACTTAGCTACCGTCTCTTATACGAGCTTAAACCACGCGTTAATAACCTCTGAATCTTCTTATAATATCCTTTAACGGTCCTTTACTTGATTGAAAACTGTTTTAAGTTTATTTATACGCGATATAAATCGTTCAGGCCAGTTCTTACCTATAAGTATTCCACCCCGCGCACGTAATAGTTTATCTACTATATCTGCCACCTTATAAAGCCGCGGTGTAAATCCTCGCAAATTAAGGTTAAGGATATATCGTACGATCGTCTGCTCTTCAGTTGCTGTGAGCTTTATATAATTTGGTTGAGTTTGAGGTCGAAAGGTAATTCTATGAAGCTGGTTAGAGAGCCGCTGGTGTCGCACGTTAAAAGCCGCTGCAGCGCGTCGCACGCTTCGAAATTAGCCTAAGGTATAGGCCTGAAGGGCAAGTTCAATTCTACCTTCTTAATTAGATAGATTAGCTTTGTGTTGTTGAGACATAGCGTTGCGTACGGAAAAGTTGCTATGCCAAGAAAAAGTGGCCGGCTCGGTGGTGTGGCCGGCTCGGTGGTGCTTTACGTTATATTATTATATTAAGCTATTATATATTAATCTAGATAGGTTGTTAAAAGTTTAGTAAGATAATAGCTTACTTATACTAATAGCTTACTTATAAACTATATTATCTTTTACTATTTATTTATCTATTTTTAGTAGTTAAAAAATCTAAATTTATTTAATTCTTATTTTAAACTATATTCTTATTATTTTATTATTATATTATTATTTAAAGCTTAAATATTATATTTTAGTAATAAAGTAAACTACTTACTTATATAAGCTATTTAATTATAAGATATATTAACGTATTCTACTATTAAAGCGGCTAAACTATTAAAGCGGCCACTTTTTCTTAGTATTATAAATACTAAATACAAACTATAATAAATCTATAATACGACCTTCTATTAATTTAATAAGGTAGAATTAAACTTACCTTATAAGTATATAAATTAGGCTAATTTAAGAGCGTATAATGTACTGTAATAGCTTTTAATATATAATATTAACAACTCTCTATTTAACTTTATAGAATCGCATTTCACCCTTATATATAACTAAATCGCTAGAAGCTTATAGTAACCAAAGAATAAATAATTATATAACGTATTCTACTATTAAAATAGTTAAACTATTAAAGCGGCTACTTTTTCTTAGTATTATAAATACTATATACGAACTATAATAAATCTATAATATAACCTTCTATTAATTTAATAAGAAGGTAGAATTGAGCTTACCTTATAGGTGTATAAATTAGGCTAATTTAAGAGTATATAACGCGCTACTATAGCTTTTAATATATAATATTAACAACTCTCTACTCAACTTTATAGAATCGTATTTCGCCCTTATATATAACTAAATTACTAGAAGCTTATAGTAATCGAAGAATAAATAATTATATAATATATTCTTAGCCTTAATTTATAAGGATTTATACCCTGGTTATATAAGGTAGTAGATATAGTAGATAAACTATTAGGCGTATATAGTAGAATACTTATAGAAAAGAATTAGCCTAAATAATTTATAGCGCGTATAAATAAGCTTAAAATAGCTTTTAATAAAGTAAAAGATTGTTAAAAAATAAAATAAGAGAATCTAGAGGTTATTAATATATAGTTTAAGCTTATATAGAATATAATTGCGAAATATAATATATATAATAATAATATCTACAATTTTAATAAGATAGACTTTTAGATAAGTATTATTAATACTATAAAAGTTATTATAGGTTTAGAATATCGTATAAAGCTTACTCTTATACAGCTAGGTAATTACGAGTAAGTTATAGTTATCTAAAGTATCTATACTACTATATATATAACCCTACTATTTATTATCTATAAAAGACGCGTCTATAGCTCTATATAGTATAAAGAAGTAGATATACTATATAATTAGAAAATTTTAGTCTCTAAGAACAGCTAGACAAATAATACGCTTAGTTTTACATAGCTAAAGTACTTTAATAAGTATATAAAGATACGTTAGGTAGAGTTGTATAGACTACTTATTTTAGATAGCTATAAAAACTACCTTAACTAAGAATTTAAAGATTACTACCTTATATAAAAGATCCTAATACTTTATATACCTTCTTATTTTTTATATATACTTTAGCTTCTTAATATAGTTTACTTCTTACTATTAAAGCTAAAATACTTATAGTACGTATAAAACTTAGCGCGCTAATACGTCTACTATATTAATAAAGAAGGCTTTTTTCCGGCCTTTAAAACCGCTTTTTTTAACGTATTTATATATAAGAACTATTAAAAGGCTTTTAAAGTAATAGAAATTATTCCTCTAAACGTATAGGTTATATTAGATTACTTTAATATATAACTATATATTCTACTAAAACTACTTCTATAAGAAGATTTCTAGTAGTTTAAAACTCTAAGTAATATATATAAATTTAGATTACAATTAATACTTATATAAAAGTCCTTTATACGATTATAAAAAGAGATATAAGAAGGATTCTTATAGCTTATAAAAAGTACTAAGTTAATGCTATATTAGAATACGCTTCTATAAGATTATAACTCTAAGTTTAAAGGGTAATTAGAAGAAGTAACTAAGTATAAAACGCGTAAAAGAAAGTATATTTAGTATAGTAGTATAGTATTATATAGTAAGGAATCTTTATATATAGCTACTAAAATATCTATAAACTCTCAGCCCTTTAAGAAAACTTATAGTACTAATACTTAAGAAAGGGCTTAACTAGTTTAACACTACTATAGTAACTATAGTAAGACTAGATATAATACTCGTACGTATTAAAAGGATAGTAGAGAAAATTCTAAATTAGATAAAAGTATATTATATATAGAATCTCTTATTAATATTAAGTAAATTAACTTTTTATATATAATATTTGTTGTACTAAGAAAAAGTAGCCGCTTTAATAGTAGAATACGTTAATATATTTTTAACCTTAATTTACGAGTGTAATAATGCGAAGAAATTGTTCTATAAAAAGCTTTATATACAACCTTATCCTAAAGCTTTTCGCTTATCTTATTCTACCCCCAGTTCTACTCTTTTTCCCTTCTGTATATAGTTGTATACTCCCTTATAAATAGCTTAGTAGTTCTTTTATATCCTTTCGTATAAGGCCTATAGGTATTAATAGAATTCTTAGGTCTCTAAACCCCCTACGTACTCCTATATACCTCTAAGTAGATTTATACTATATTCGGACCTATTATCTTACCTGTACTATTATATTATATAGAAGAACTTAATACTACTAGTAACAGCCTCTTTAATAATATCGCATCGATTATTTATTTAACTATATCTTAGTTTAAAATATACTTAATTTAGTTTAGATTATAATATTTATATACTATTATATTAAATTATTTAGTTATTTAAATAGAATCTTAAAAACCTTCTATTAACTAAAACCTTTAGATTTAGAACTTCCTATCCTCTATAATTAGGATTGCCTTTAGAAAAGCTGCGTAGAGTATACTTAGGTAGAAACTTAGAAACTACTAATAACCTATTAGAATTAGAGGTAACTGCTAATATCTAACTATAATTCACCTTCTAATTCTTATATTAGAACCGATATACGCGTAAGTTATAGTAAGAGTAAACTTCTATCTACGCGTGTAGAACAACTATTACCTTCTATAGGGGGCCCTATAATAGGCGGACCCCTCTCTATAAGGCCTATAATAAAGAACCTATCTAATTTAGAGGAAAATTAGAGTAAACTAACCCTTAAGAAATAAATTACAATTTTATAAGAGAAGATTGTATACTTAATATAATAGAGAACTGTTAGTTCTAATTAACCTCTATAAACTACTAAATTAGAACTAATAATATATTAAGAAACTTTTATAACTCTCCTAGTAAGAAACCTCTTAGCTACCCCTAAGCCCCTTTAAGCCTATCTTACTAAATATACGCCTAAGATCGAAAGTTTTATAAATAGTAGTAAACCTATATTTAAATAATAGCGAGCCTTAATTCTAGACTAACTTAAGATTAATATAGATTACTATCTAATAGAGTATATATATATAACGTTAATATAAAGATATACTTCTAGTACTGCGAAAGGGTATTTAGAGTTAAAATACCTAGCTAAATTAGACTAGTATTAGTTTAAGAATACTAAAGAAATAATTTCGCTTCTATAATTATATTTTATTATAGGTAATAAAGAGATAGAGGTGCGATAGGTGTTTTAGGTCTTAAAAATAAATAAAGGAGAAGCGTTTCTAACTTTTAAAGCTCGCTTTATTAGTACAGCTATTAGGGGATCTGTATCCTAATCTAAGTAGTTCTTCTACTTATAGGATAAGATTCTCCCCAGCCTAAAGATATTAAACCTTAGCTTTAAGCTTATATAAAAAGGCTCCTTTAATACTATAGTCGCCTACTTAATAGCCTATAATATAGAAAGGAAGAGTATTTTTAGCCTTCTAGAATAAACTATTAGCCTATAGGTTGTAGCTAAAATAAATTTAGATTAGTACTAGAAGGTTTCTGAGAGTTTATCTAAAGTAACCTATAATCTAATACTACCCCAATCTACCCTAGTATTAATATTTTATTCTACTATAATCGCTCTTTAATAACCTAGTAAAACTCCTATACCTGAAAGGTATATAACTCTAGATAATTACTATAATTATAGTAAACTAGGATATTTTATAAATAAATATATAGTCTTTAGAATATAAGAGATAGAGGTTAAATAAGAAGAGATTAAGGAAGAAGAGTTTCTAGACGTAAATAAGTACTACTTAGATAGTTTTTAGGTGGGAAACGGAAACGTCTAGAAAAACTCTCTATCCTAGACTTAAGTAAGTATAATTTATTAAATATTAATTTATTATATTTATTTAGAGGAAAGTACTTCTAAATTTCTACTATTCTATATTTAAAAAGTATTAGTATATAACTAAACGCCCTTATTAATACTAGTACTTAAGGCTTCTTATTTCTTAATTCTATAGTAGCTAGATTACTCTTCTAAGCTCTATATATATTAATATAGTACTTACCCTTTAAAATTACTGTTAAAGGTTTTTAGGACCGAATCTAAATTCTAGTTAACTAGTATATCTACTTATATCTACGAATTAATAGGAGAACTATCTAAAACTATCTATTTATTATTATAGATCTAAGTATTTAGAATTATATTATTAGTATTAAATAGTTATATTATTTTTAACTCCAGCTAGATACGGATAAGAATCGGATTATATAGCCCTTTAAATATCCTACTACTTATAATCCTTCACCTCCTCTTCTTATATAATTAACTTAGCTAGCACGCGATAAGAAAGTAGAGCTAAATATCTAGCAACGCAACACTCTATAGGAAAAGAACTAGTATTAATAGTCCTACAGTCTAACTATCTATTATATTAAAAATCTACTAAAACTACTAAAACTATATTAGTCTCTTATAGCTTATAGTCTAAATAAGTTTAGAGCTCCTATATACCTATATATAATAAAGTCTAAACCTAATCTAAAGAAAGTCTATTCTTCTATTATTACTCTTATTTTAGCTAATACTTTCTACTTTAATATAAAGAGAAAAGAGAATAAGTTTTTCTCTACATCTCTATATAAAATCGAGCAGCTGATTAAAGATAAGTAAGCTCTAGAGCTGGAAGATAAGACTAAAAATAAAGTACTAGTAAATCTCTAATTACTATCTAAATACTATAAATATTAGAATATATTTAGTAAAACTATAACTTATTAATTACTAGAATACTACCCTTATAATTATAAGATTATTTTTATAGAACTCCTCTCTAATAGTTATAGCCTATTATATAAGTAGAATATTAAGGAGCTAGAAGTAACTAAAAAGTATATTATAGATAATCTATAGTATAAGTATATTAAGTAGAGTCGGAGTTCTTTTATATTTCTAATCCTTTATATCTATAAACCTAATAGCAACCTATATATTTATATAGATTATTATAAACTTAATACTCTTATCTATAAAAACGTATATCTAATACTATATATAGATAAACTCCTATTTAGGCCTACTAAGGTAGTAATTTTTACTAAGTTTAATATTTACGCGGCCTTTAATAAGATTAGAATAAACTCTAGTTTTAAAAAATATATTACTTTTTAAACTTAATATAGAACCTATAAGTATAAAATTCTACCTTTTAAATTATATAATAGCCTAGCAACTTACTAGTACTATATAAATAATATACTAAT
>ML986664.1:0-50467 GCA_010094045.1 Lojkania enalia
GTAACCTAAATTTATATATATTACTTAGAGTTTTAAACTATTAGAAGTCTTCTTATAGAAGTAGTTCTAGTAGGGTATATAGTTATATATTAAGGCGATCTAATATAACCTATACGTTTAGAAGAACAATTCTTATTATTTTAAAGGCCTTTTAATAGTTGTTATACGTAAATATATTAAAAAACGCGTTCTTAAAGGCTGGAAGGAAGCCTTCTTTATTAATATGGTAGACGTATTAGTATACTAAATCTTATACGTGCTGTAAATACTTCAGCTTTAATAGCGAGAAGTAAACTATATTAAAAGGCTAAAGTATATACAATAAATAAGAAGATATATAAAGTATTAGAATCTTTTATATAAGGTAGTAATTTTTAAATTCCTAGTTAAAGTAGCTTTTATAGCCGTCTAAAATAAGTAGCCTATATAATTCTACCTAACGCATCTTTATATACTTATTAAAGTACTTTAGCTACTTAAGACTAAGCGCGTTATTTATCCAGCCGTTTTTAGAGACTAAAATTTTCTAATCGTATAGTATACCTGTTTCTTTATACTATATAGAGATATAGACGCGTCTTTTATAGATAATAAATAGCGGGGTCGTATATATAGTAGTATAGATGCTTTAAATAACTATAACCTACTTATAATTGTCTAGCTATATAAGAGTAGGCCTTATATAATATTCTAAATCTATAACAACCTTTATAGTACTAATAATACCTATCTAAAAGCCTATCTTATTAAAGTTGTAGATATTATTATTATATATACTATATTTTACAATTATATTCTATACGAGCTTAAACTACGTGTTAATAACCTCTAGATTCTCTTATTTTATTCTTTAGTAATTCTTTACTTAATTAAAAGCTATTTTAAACTTATTTATACGTATTATAAATCGTTTAGACTAATTCTTTCTTATAGGTATTTTACTACGTACGCCTAATAGTTTATCTACTATATCTACTACCTTATATAGCTGGGGCGTAAATCCTTGTAAATTAAGGTTAAGAATATATTATACAATTGTTTATTCTTTAGTTACTATAAGATTCTAGCGATTTAGTTATATACGAGGGTAAAACGCAATTCTATAAAGTCGAGTAGAGAGTTATTAATATTATATATTAAAAGCTATAGCAGCGCGTTACACGCTCTTAAACTAGCCTAATTTATACGTTTATAAGGTAAGCTTAATTCTACCTTTTTATTAAATTAATAGAAGGTTATATTATAGATTTATTATAGTTCGTACGTAGTATTTATAATACTAAGAAAAAGTAGCCGCTTCAATAGTTTAGCCGCTTTGATAGTAGAATACGTTATATATATACTTTAATAGTAAGAAGTAGCCTATATTAAATAGCTGTAGTAGATATAATAAATATAATAGTATATAGAGATAGATAATCTTTTCCTCCTTATAGATTTCTTAAAACTTAAGTAAAACGTAACTATTATAGCTATTAATAACTAGTAATTAATAGGTATCTATTATACGGCTCTTTATATACTAATTAAAGTACTTAAATTAGGTAATACTAATCTTATTATTTATCTAGCTATTATTACTAGTTATAATCGCCTAATCGCCTAATTTATTATTACTCTTATATTAATAAGATAGGTAGTAAACGCTTTTAAAAATAATAAGTAGTAGGATTATCTAGCTAATTATATTAATTACTAAGATTATAATAGTCTATTTATAATTATTCGGCTAGATAGCCTTTATACAATAATTCTCTAACTCTATAATAACTAGCTAAGCTAATATTTAGTTTATAATAAAGTCTATCTTATAAAAATTATAGGTATTCTTATCTTAAATTCTGTACTTCTCTTTTATACCTTATAAAAGCTAGAACTATATACTTATAATTATTAGATCTTTATATAGGGCTTTCTACTAATTATAAAGACGGTTTAATTAGATTTTAAGGCGTTTAGTACGCTGTATAAAGTTTTAAGACTAGTAGATACTAACCTAACTAGCGCTATACTTAGCTAATAGTCTATTTACTATAGCTTATATACTATTAATTATAAGCGGAAATCCTCGTAAATCCTAATTAGAAATATAGCTAATAAATACCTCCTCTTTAATCTTTATAAGCTTTTTTAAATTTGGCTTATAATCGCGTTACGCAACTATTCTAGTCTATTAAAAGTAGAGTATTTTAAGAGTAGTAAAAAGTTATTATAGTACTATTTATAGTTAAAACTTAACCTTTATTAATAGCTAAAATTATAATAATAATTTATAATTCTTTATAGGTTAATTATATATTACTATATTAAGCTATTATATATTAATCTAAATAGGCCGTTAAAAGTTTAGTAAGATAATAGCTTACTTATACTAACAGCTCGCTTATAAACTATATTAGAATATATTAATAGATTTATAAAATATAGAATCTATATATAATATTAAAAGAATAGTCTTAAACGTAATATAGTAATATACTCTATAAGCGAGCGGCTACTATAAGCGAGTAGCTATTCTACTACCTATACTAGACTTCGCACGCGACTTCCTTAATATTACTATAGTATATTAATTAGATATTCTAGTAGAGGATTATTAAGTTCTTTTTTCGCCTAATTAGTAGATATAAATATTATAGCTAGCTGTTTTATAGTATATATAGTATTATACACGCTGTATACTACTTAATACTATATTACTAACCTATATCCTACTAGTATATATAACGACTACTGTTGCAGTTGTATATATACTAGGGCTTATTTACGTTAGGTTAGTTAGAGGTAGTAGCTTTAATAAAGAGAGAGTATTAGGATTGCCGGGTCTTTAAGTATAATAAGTATATTTAGAAGTCTAATATAGTAATAAGATAAATCTACGAGAATAACTATATAGGATTTAATCTACTAAAGAGATTTTCCGTCTTATATAGTTAGGTCTAAAACTGCTAAGTCTAGCTTATTAGGTCTATTAGATCTATTAGGTCCGTTCTACTATATTTAACACCTCTACTATTATTATATATAATATATTCTACTATTAAAGCGGCTAAACTATTAAAGCGGCCACTTTTTCTTAGTATTATAAATACTACATACGAACTATAATAAATCTATAATATAACCTTCTATTAATTTAATAAGAAGGTAGAATTAAGCTTACCTTATAGGCGTATAAATTAGGCCAGTTTAAAAGCGTACGACGCGCTACTATAGCTTTTAATATACGATATTAACAACTCTCTACTTAACTTTATAGAATCGCGTTTCGCCCTTATATATAACTAAATTGCTAGAAGCTTATAGTAACCGAAAAATAAACAATTATACAATATATTTTTAACCTTAATTTACGAGGATTTACGCCCCAGCTATATAAGGTAGTAGATATAGTAGATAAACTATTAGGCGTATATAGTAGAATATTTATAGAAAAGAATTAGTCTAAACGATTTATAGCGTATATAAACGAGCTTAAAACAGCCTTTAATTAAGTAAAGGATTGCTAAAGAATAAAATATAAGAATCTAGAGGTTATTAACATGTAGTTTAAGCTCGTATAGGATATAATTGCAAAATATAGTATATATAATAATAATATCTACAACTTTAATAAGATAGGCTTTTAGGTAGGTATTATTAGTACTATAAAGGTTATTATAGGTTTAGAATATAATATAAAGCCTACTCTTATACAGTTAGACGATTATAAGTAGGTTATAGTTATCTAGAGTATCTACGCTGCTGTATATATAACTCTCCTATTTATTATCTATAAAGAACGCGTCTATATCTCTATATAATATAAAGAAGTAGATATACTGTATAATTGGAAAATTTCAGTTTCTAAGAACGGCTGGACAAATAACGCGCTTAGTCTTAAATAGCTAAAATACTTTAATAAGTATATAAAGATGCGTTAGATAGAATTATATAGGCTACTTATTTTAGACGGCTATAAAAGCTACTTTAACTAGGAATCTAAAGATTACTACCTTATATAAAAGATCCTAACACTTTATATACCTTCTTATTTATCGTATATACTTCAGCCTCTTAATATAGTTTACTTCTTACTGTTAAAGCTAAAGTACTTATAGTATATATAAGACTTAGCGTGCCGACGTATCTACTATATTAATAAAGAAGGCTTTTTTCTAGCCTTTAAAAACGTGTTTTTTAATATATTTATGTACGAGAACTATCGAAAAGCCTTTAAAGTAATAGGAATTATTCCTCTAAACGCGTAGGTTATATTAGATCGCCTTAATATATAACTATATACTCTACTAGAACTACTTCTATAAGAAGACTTCTAATAGTTTAAAACTCTAAGTAATATATATAAATTTAGGTTACAATTAATACTTGTATAAAAGTCTTTTATACGATTACTAAAAGAGGTATAAGAAGGATTCTTACAGCTTATAAAAGGTGCTGAGTTAATGCTATATTAGAATACGCTTCTTTAAGCTCGCAACTCTAAGTTTAAAAGGTAATTAGAAGAAGTAACTAAGCGTAAAATATATAAAAGAAAGTATATTTAATATAGTAGTATAGTATCGTATAGCGAGGGATCTTTATATATAGCTGCTAAAGTATTTATAGGCTCTTAGCCCTTTAAGAAAACTCGTAGTACTAATACTTAAGAAAGGGCTTAACCAGCTTAACAATACTATAGTAACTGTAGTAAGACTAGATATAACGCTTGTACATGCTAAAAGAATAGTAGGGAAAATTCTAAATTAGATAAAAATATATTATATATAGAATCTCTTATTAGTATTAAGTAAATTAACTTTTTATATATAGTATTTATTATACTAAGCAAAAGTAGCTGCTTTAATAGTTTAGCTACTTTAATAGTAGAATGTATTATAGGTTGTACTATATTTTATTATCTAACTAATTATCTCCCTAGTTTCTATAGTCCTACTACTTACTATCTAATAATTAGTTTCTAATATACTTCTACCTATTATTACCTTATTAGTCCTCGTCTAAGTTAACCTATATAATAGCTAATATTAGATTAAGCCCTAGCTATAGAGGTAGTACCTTTTAGCATTCTATATTTATAATACCTACTCCCCCCTCTATAAGTTTATCTTAAAGCTCTTTAATCTATTACCTTATCTATTCTATCTAGGTATAGTATGCTACTATCCCTAGTAGCTTATTCTAGCTTCTAACATATTCTATATAGGTATACTATAGTACTATATCTATATTTTTCGGTTCTAGGATTAGTACTTTATATATTCTAGTAGATCCTACTTAGCTCGTAAGTATAGCCCTATTCTTTTTTCTTTTCCCTTCCTACTATACTAAAGGTTCAACGCGAAAATACCTCTACCTATAACTATTATACTAGTTACTTAATTCTTTCTCTAGGCGTTATAATAGATCCGTCTTACTATTATTTAAACTGCTAGTCTACAACTTATAACTACTATAGTAATACTACCCTTTCTTCTATATATAGAGAATATCTTTCTTAGAGTTTATCCTGCGATCTTTCTCTAACCGAGGGTACCCTTTACTATTTCCTAGCAAATATGTCGAAGGCTTATAAAAAGTCTACCTCTATCTATTAAGATTTTGTAGCTACTAAGAAAGAGGAGATTTATTATCTTAAGGAATCTACGCGTCGCTATTATACGGCTCTTTCTTATTTAGAGTATACTGAGAAACGCGTCCGTTCTCTAGAAGAGTATAGTCTAGATCTTGGAAAATAAGAGGTAAAGTTAATAGAAGAGTAAGAGAGGTTAGAGGAAGAAGAGAGGAGGTCTACCAGGTCCGAAGCGCCCTCTACTACCGCTCTGAGTTCTATATAAGAGGCTTCTTCTATATTACCGCCGCTATTACTTCCTAACTAAACTTTACTTAATAACCTATTATTCTAGCTTTTTAATAAAACTCCTTTAGCTTTATAGTATAGTTAGTTAGGTTCTATACTAGTTCCTATAAACTTTCCTTCTATAAGTATCTTTCCTACTTTACTAAATACTTCTACTAATGTCTAAACCGCTTTCTTACTAGTATATATTCTACTTTATATTCTTATTCTAGTTCTATATTAATAGCTTCTTATAGTAGTATATTATCTAGTACTAGTTCTAGTTTTAACTTATGAAATACTAGGTGTATTTTTATATTACTTAGTAACCTTAGTTTAAAATTTATAGGTTCGACCTATTCTTTAATTAGAAATAGTCCTATTCTTTTATAATCTAACTTTTTCGTAGGTCTTTTAGTCTTTAAGTTTTTTATTAACAGGAAAACTTTACCCTCCTCCTTAAAAGTTAGTCCCTTAATCCTTAACTTATTAGCCTATTCTACTATTTTAAGGTTTCTTAACTAAATCTTTTCTTTAAGTTGATTATAGACTTCCTTTATTTCTTTAGCTTTCTAGTCTACTAGTAGAACTAGAAATCTCTTCTTATTCTATTTCTAATATATAATAGCTTTCCGTCTGTAGTTAGTTTTAAAGGGTGTAGTCCTTATAGTACTCTAGATTATCCTATTATAGGCTATCTATATTATAGGTAATAGTTTAACCTAGTTGTTTTATTATTTATTAACGTATATTCTTAAATATATTTTTAGATTCTAGTTAACTTATTCTATTTAACCGTCTATTTATAGGTAGAAGTTAGTTAATATCTGTTATTAGATTCTAATCTTTTTAATCTAGCTCTACTAGTACTTAAATATAAATAACTTATTTCTATCTAAAATAATATACTTTAAAACTTTATTCTCCGCGAATACTATATATAATAACTTATACGCTAGTTTAGGTACTGTTATTATTTCTAATACTAGTCTAAAGTACGTATATTTTATTAGTTAATCTACTACGTTTATAATTATATTATATTTTCTTTCTAACTCTAGTTCTATTAATTCTAGTAATTTAGTTATAAAATTAATTGTAATCTATTCCTATAGTCCTTTAAGTACTTCTAATAGTTATAAGAATTTATAAGGCTTATATCTTATAGTCTTATTCTTTCCGCATTCTATATACTTATAGAGTATATCTTATACTTCTCTCCTTGTATTAGCGAGGGTAAAACTCTTCCTTAGCTTTTACTCTATTTCTACTACTCCTAGATATTCCTATTCTAGTAATTCGTATAATTCTTTTATTATCTACTAATATATGTACGAGTATATATATAGTTGTTTTTAAGTTATATTTCTAATCACCTTTACTTTTTTGCTATTTATTAGATATCGCTCTACTATTTATATATTCCTTAGCTTTTACTACTAAGCTTACTCTAGTATAGGTAGTTTTATAACTTAGGCGACTTATAGGTAGTTATATATAAGGGATCTATCTAATTCTTATTTTAGGATCGTATCTCTTTTATACTTTTCCTTAGTTATATAGTCGGCTCTACGACTTAGTACGTCTGTAGCTATATTTTCTAACCCTTTCTAGTATATTATCTTAAAGTTATAGTCTACTAGTCGTTCTATCTATTATATTTATCTTTCTATAAGTTCTTTTATTATTATAAAGTATATAAAGTTTTTATAATCTATTTAGACTTTAAATAGATATTTGGTTCCTACTAGATATACTTACTATTCTCTTAACACTTTAACTATTACTGACAGTTCCTTGTCGTATATATCGTAGTTAAATTCCTCTAATTTCATTTTTCTTAAAAAGTAGGCTCGTAGCCTCTACTTTCCGTCTTCGTCTTACTAACTTAAGTAAGCGTCTATTACTTTATCTAAAACATCCGTTTCTACTTAGAATTATTTTTCTAGGTCTGGTATTCTTAGTATTAATACTAAGGTAAAGCAAGCTTTTAATTCTTTAAAGGCTTTTTACTATACTTCTTACTATTTAAATTCTTTTTCTTTCTTAGTAATCTCTATTAAGGGTACTACTACTCTAGAGTACCTACTTATAAATTTCCTATAGAAATTCGCGAAGCCTAAGAAGGACTAGACTTATTTAACTAAGATAAGTACTAACTATTCTAGTATTACTTTAACCTTTTCTTATTCTATCTTAATACTATTTCTAGATATCTAGAATCCTAGGAACTCTATTCCTATTTTATAAAACTCGTACTTCTCTAAAGCTATAAGTAATTTATACTCCTACAGTTTCGCTAATACTTTTCTAATATATTCCTTATACTCTCTTAGCGATCTATTTATATAGACTAGAATATTATCTAAATACGCTGTTATAAATATATCTAAATATTCTCTTAATATATTATTTATAACCGCTTAGAAGGTTACTAGTATATTTATAAGTCTAAATAGTATTATTAGGTATTTAAAGAAACCTTCTCTTATTTTAAACGCCGTTTTCTATTTATAGCCCTCTTTTATCCGAATTTAGTAGTATCCTTCTCTTATATTAAACTTTATAAACTACTTAGCTCTTTATAACTAACTTATAAGTTCTATTATCCTAGATAATAGATATCTATTTTTCTTAGTTGCGTTGTTTAGTTGCCTATAGTCTATATACAGCCTTAGTTTACTATTCTTTTTAAGTACAAATAGTATTAGTAATACTATTTTACTCTAGCTTAGTTGTATATATCCTCTTGCTAAATTCTTTTAGATGTACTTTCTAAGTTCTTCTCTTTATTCTCAGTTTAAGTTATATATTAGACTAGATTTTAGTTTCTTTTTATCCTTAATAATAATCTTATAGTTATATTTCTTATATTTAGATAACTCTCCGTTTTCTACTTCTTTATATAGCCCTATAAATTTATTATAATCCTCTTAGATTTCTTAAAATATATTTTCGTCCTATAGTTCCTTATATACTTTCTAAACTATGATAATACCTAGTATCTATTTTATTTTCTTAAAATATCTAGTTATTATAGCTACTAATACTCTCTATATTAACTATAGACCTGAGAGATACTTTACCCTATACTATCCTACTACCCGTTCTATCTTAGAGCGGCTTTATAGTCTATAAACTATCCCTTACTACTAATCTACTCTAGGACTATATTTAGCTAGCTAGTCTATGCCTAGTAATATATTAAATATTCCTAGGTTTATAATATTAATACTCCTTATATTAGTATATTCTATAACGTTAAGCGCTTGCTTTTTAGTTTCTATTAGTATAACTCCTCTACTATAGTCTATTAGCTTATTATCCGCTAGGTATATTATATAAAGTACTACTTTTTCCCTCTACTCTATATTATTTTTATAAACCTATTATACTAATATAAACATGTCTAAAGCTCTACTATTAAGTAATACTCTAAGCTTCCTCCTATTAAACTCTATTTAGAGTACTATATATAAAGGTACTATACTAGTAACCCTTCTAATAGCTTTCCTACCCGGTTTCTTAGTATAGCTATTACTTTAAGAGCTACTTAGTTTTTTAACTAAGATAGAAAGAACTTTACCTTTTTCTTTCCTTCTCTATATAGCGGATATCTATCTATACTATATCTTGTCTATAGTTTTTAGGTATAAGCGGCCTTTACCTATTTACTGTATATCTTATACTTCTATCCTAAAAAATACTATTGCTATTCGATTAGTTAGTAGTTTTTATCTAATCCTTACTATTTAAGTACTCTAAATACGTCTTAATAGTACCGGCATTTAACTATATATTATTTCTAGCTTAAAGCTTTATATTCCTTTAAATATATATTATTCTTAGGACGTTTCTCTTCCTTAAGTATACTTACTCCTATTATCTTATAAGCTATAATGTTAAGTCGTCTCTTAACGTCTCCCTATATCTCTCTTACCTTTAAGACTAGCTTTTTCAGCTCTTTAGCTTTTACAACGATTTTACTAAGCTGGTATAGATACTCTATTCTAAGGTAAATTAGACTTCTATAAATCTAATAATGCCCGTTTTCTACGTAATCTTCTATCTTATCTTAAGATAGTAAGATTCTCGGTAATAATTGTATATCTATTCTTAGCTACACTTCTAATTTTATTTTAATGCCCTTATATATTAAGTAAATGTCCTAATAATAGCTAGCCCAATCTTTTTTACAGCTATTCTTATAGGGTAGTATATATTTCCCTTTCTTACCTTTTACCTATTCTATAGAATAGCCTTAATATATCTCCTATACGTACTCGAATACTTCCTTATCTATAATCTTTCCTACTAATTTTACTGCGGCTTCTAGTATATTCTAGTTGTTTCAGAACGTTGCTTCTTTAAACGGTATATTCTAATATTTCTAAAGGTATAATCTTATTTAATATATTTTATTATAGATCTAGTATTTCTTTTACTTTATTCTTTCTAGGATTAATATACTATCGAGTCTTAGTGTGCTTAGTAGATATTCTATATATTAGATGACTACTACTACCCTTCTTAGCTGCGGCTAATAATTACTTCCTTCTTTTACTAAATAGTGCGTCCCGCATCTATTATCTATATAATATATCTAGTACTATATAGGGTATTAGTATCTATTAGTAGGTTGCGCAGTTATTATTCAGGCTTTCTTCTTCTTATTTAGATATTCTTTCGTATAATGCCCTTTCTATCTATATAGAAGATACGCTCCCTCCTTAAGCCTTTCTTTCTTAAGATTACTTATCCTTAATTATTGGTAGTTCTTTCCCTTGTCCTTTTCGACTTTTCTAAGGACTATTAAATTACCATCCTATAGTACCGTCTTATTCTCCTTCCTAGTTGGTATAAATATTTGCGGCTAGAATTATTTCTCTATCTCTCGCTCGTATTAACAGTTATTAATTCTAACTACTAATTCGATTATTTCTAATAGCTCTGTTAACCTTTCTTCTCTAGTTAGGTCATCTTTAACCTTATCCTTAAGCCCTTTATAGAAGATTCCTACTAATACGCTATTATCCTATTCTAGTCTAGTGCTAAGTCTCTAAAATTTTATAGTATAGTCTATTATCCTCTTAGTCTAGATTAGCCTTAGCAGTTTCCTTTATACTTTCTATTCTATATCTACTTCTCCGAAGACATTTCGGACCTTATTCTTAAATCCTTTCCAGCTCTTAAAGAGTTCGTCCGTAGATTCTCTAGTCTTCTTTATATTGCCTCTATTTTCCAGCTAATCAGCTATAAATAGTTCGGCCTATACTAGCGGTATCTCTTCTATATTTATTATTGCAGCTAAGATCTTATCCTCGTCTAAGAAGAAGGTTATACTATTAAACCTAAAGTATAGCTCTATTAATATAAGAAAGGGGTTAATATATTCCTTTTTGCTATTAAACTTCCTTAGTAAAACTATCTTAGCTTATACTTATTATGTAGCTTTAACTAGGTCAGCTCTAGCTACAGCTAGCTCGTATTATATCTATATAATACGGGTTTCCTATTTCTATACTTTTTATACTATAACTTCTTCTAGAACTTATAGCTTTTAGGTTATTATAACTTAACTTTATAATATAATAGACATCTTTAGATAGTTTCTATTCTCTTAATATTAGGTAGTTATTATATTACTAACCTATATACTACTAATATATATAATAACCGCTGTTGCAATCGTATATATACTAGAGCTTACTTATATTAGGTTAGTTAGAGGTGGTAGCTTTAATAAAGAGAGAGTATTAGGATCGCTAGGTCTTTAAGTATAATAAGTATATTTAAAAGTCTAATATAGTAATAAGATAAATCTATAAGAATAACTATACAGGATTTAATCTACTAAAAAAATCTTCTATCTTATATAGTTAAGTCTAAGACCGCTAAGCCTAGCTTATTAGGTCTATTAAGTCTATCAGGTCTATTCTACTATATCTAACACCTCTACTATTATTATATATATAGGTTATACTATACTTCATCGTCTAGCTAATTATCTCCCCAGTTCCTATAGTCCTACTACTTACTATCTAATAATTGGTCCCTAACATACTTCTACCTATTATTACCTTATTAGTCCTCGTTCGAGTTAACCTATATAGTAGCTGATATTAGATTAAGCTCTAACTATAGAAGTAGTACTTCTTAGCGTTCTGTATTTATAATATTTTTCTTACTTATTTTCCTATATAAAAGTAATATCTTTCTTAGATAATTAAGTTAAAGGTATAGTTATATCGCTCTAGTTATCTATAAAAGTTTAATAGAAATTATAAAATTCTATAAAGGATTAGATATCTTTAACTAATTTTAAGGTTAGCTAATTTCTAATTACTACTAGTTTATTAAAGTCTATTAATAGTTATTCTAGTTTAATAATAAATTCTAAGTAGTCTATCTATATAGTATAGAATTTATATTTCCTTACTTTAAGGTATAATTTTACTACTTATAGTACGCGTAGTATTTGTTTAATATATTCTCTATATTCTTACTTTATTTTTAAATATATAAGAATATCGTCTAAATATACTATATAGAAATATCTAAGATATAGTTATAGTATCTTATTAATTCGTTTTTAAAAGGTAGCTAGTATATTAGTAAGTTTAAATAGTATAACTAGATATTTAAAGAATCTCTTTTTTATTTAGAATACTATTTTCTACTTATCTTCTTCTTTAATATAGATCTAGTAATATATATTTTAAATATTTAGTTTTATAAAGATTATAGCTTCTTTTAGCTAGTTTCTTAGGTCGCGGATAAGTAGTAAGGGGTATTAGTCCTTAATTATAATATTATTAAGGGTGCGATAATTAATATATATTCGTAAGTCTATTATTCCTTTCTTATCTACGAAGAATATAAAGTATACTACTAGTAAGTTTAATTCTTAAATTATTCTCTTTTTTAAGTACTTATCTATGTATTATTCTAGAGCCTCTACTTCCCTTAGTATTAGACTATATATTAGTCTATATCTAGGTTCTTTTCCTAGTTATAGCTTAATTTTATAGTTGTATTTTCCGTATTCGGGTAGGTATTATAGTAGTTCTTAAAGTTGTTCTATTAAGTATTAATATTCCTAGAGTATACTATATAATACGTTTCCTACTAGGAATAATTCTTTTACTACTTCTTTTACTATTATAGTAAGTTATTTCTTAACTAGCTAGCCTAAGTTTTTAAGGATAATTCGTCTAGTTTACTAGTTTATTTAAGAATTTTCTTTTCCTAGCTATAGAATTCCTAGAATAATATTATAGTTGGTAATTTCTATAATTTAGAATATCTATTTATATTAGGTTGTTCCTAGGATTTTAAACTCTCCTAGCTCTATAGTATATATAACTTTCTTCTAAAAATCTCTTCCCTTTATAATTTAGATTGTATAGGGTCGTTTTAAGTATACTATAAGTATTCTCTTCCTAGTAATATAGTTACTAGCTATAAAATTCTTTATTACTCTACTATTATTAAGTATATATACCTTATAACTGTAGTATTATTCTAGTATTATAAGATAATATTCTCCTAAGGTTCTATATAGTTAAATTACTTTAGGTTAGTAAGCTATTACTTCTTTTATAGATATATATTTTAGGCATTTCCGTTCTAAATATTTATACTATAGTTTCCCTCTAATATATACTTTAGGTAGTAGAGGTCTAAATTTAAGTATTATATAGTTTTAGATTTATTTAATAACCTTCTATCTTATTATAACTGTTATAGTAATACCGCGATACCTCTGCATCTATACTACCCTTACTATAATACCCGAACCGGCTGCTAGCGACAACTATTAGCTATTAGCTGGAATATAACCGACTTGTCTTAACCATAATAGAGGAAGGTTTTACTAACCCGGCTAGCCTATATAGTAGTACAGACCTAGCCTCTATAAAAACCTATATAATGTAGATATCTCTATTCTTTACATAACATCTTAATATTTATATATAGTATATAGTAATAGAGTTAACTATTTAAAGTACGATTAATTAACTGTACGTAAACGTCTATAATATTATATTACGTTATCTATTATTATATGCTATAAACGAGAACGCGCTTGTTAATATACTTAAAGAGATCTAGGGTAAGCTAGACTCTTTATAGTAGAAGAACAAGATGCTAGTAGAAGCTTTAGTAACCTAGGAGAACCGCTATAAGTTAGACCTTAAAGCGATATAAAGGGAATTTAGTAGCCGCTAAACGGCTACCCCTCTACTAGCTACTAGTATATTAACAGCAATAGAACTATCACCCGCTTTTAGCCTAATTTAGCCTATAACCCTAGCTTCTAAACAAATACCTATATTAACTTCTAATCCGCCTAAGACTACGTATAACCCGTATTTCTATTTTAATCGCTTATCTAACCCTCTAATATTTTCTAGTAAATACTTAGAGCTTTTATACTTTATTAGAAAGCTCCGCTATAAACTAGAAGGAAACGCTAACTAATACTTAACTAAACGTATCCGCCTTCTATATATCTATTCTCGTCTAGAATAAGACCTAGTAATATTAGTTAACCTATTAATAGATAAGGGTATTAACTCTGTAGACAGCTTAGTCGCCTTCTTAGAATATACCTATAGCGACCGGAATAAGGAGATTATAGTATAGAGTAAGTTAGAGACCTTAAAATAAGGCTGAAGCAGGTTCCCTACTTACTTTACTAAATTCCGACGCCTAATTACAGACACTAAATTAAATAAGACCGGATAAATTATATATCTCCGACGTTCTCTCTTTAATAAGCTCCGCCGTACTATAATTAGTATTATAATACCTAGCACCCTAAACAACTACGCTAACCTAATTTCCCTATATAATACTAACCTATATTACCTACTCGGCAACTACTATAAACAACCGAAATATTATACTACTTACTAGAAGGACCCGAATACTATAAAACTTAATACTTCTAGCTATACGCCTGTAGGCTCTAATAAATAAGAAAAGTACTACTGTAAAAAACGCTGTTATAAGTATAGTAGTAAGAGATATATTTCGCTAGAATATAGTACCCCTCTACTATTAATCTATTAAGGGTCTTAGAGCCTTACTATACCCCGTAGGTCCTACTCTCGATCCTCTAACCAATCTTCTAACCGATCTTTAATACGCTCGTTATCTTATAGATAAAACTATTACTCTTACTTCTAAACGCAGCTAGTTTTACTAACTAGAATATTGCTAAAAGGTCTATCTTAGAAGTAAATTACTTCTTAAGACTATATTTATACTAAATCTTTATATATTTATAAAACTAGCCCCTATAGAAATAGTTATAGGACTACTAGATCCTAGCTTCTTTCTTAATCTATTAAGACCTAGTCTAGTAAGATATTAATATTCTTATTAATACTAGGGCTACTAGTTATAGTTATATCTATAGAGACCTTATATATACTCTAAAACTCTAAAAGATATAACTCTTATATAACCTATATCTAACTAGCTTTAATAGAGAAGTCTTTTATAGGGGGACTATCTCCTACTTAGTTACTCTAACCCTCTAATACCTAAACTATTTAGAGATAGTATATTTCTACGTAACTATACTAGGAAAATACTAGTTAATTTTAAGATAGCTATAGATATATAAATATTATATAAACCTAGACTATAAGAATAAATAGCTAGTCTTTACTACTAACTAATACCTAACTTAATACTTATAATCTACTAGTACTACTATCTATTAATAGGCTACTTAAATAGTTATTAAAGACTATAAACTACCCGAATCTAATATAAAAGGAGATCTTAAAGTAACTAATTTACAACTCTTATATAGCCTAAAGTCTAGATAGCGCTGCTTAAAACTCTGCCTGTTAAACTATACCTAATATAATTATTAGCTACCTAAGATACTATACTAGTTAAAAGAACCTAAAACTAAAACCGACCTAACTTTAGACGAAAATTATAGCTAAGAGAATCTATCTAAACCTAAATACCTAAAGTCTATACTATAACTAGATATATATTATATAGACGCTATACTACTAGTCTAACTCTTCTAATAATTTAACTATAAAATCTTCGCTGTATTAATAGCTAATATTAATAAGACTCTAGCCCTAAAGGTATATACTAACTCTATTACTAAAGTACCTAAAGAATACTATAATCTATTATTTATCTTCTTATATAGAGATGTAGATAAGCTACTTAAATAACAACTATACAATTATAAGATTAAACTAGAGAATAGTATGTAAGCTAGCTTTAGTCTACTCTATAAGATGTCCTAGAACGAGTTGAAGGTATTAAGGAAGTATCTTAATAAGAACTTGTCTAAGAGATTTATTAGAGTAAGCTTATTACTAGCAGCTACACCTATAATCTTTATAAAGAAACTTAGAGGTAGTCTCTAATTCTATATAGACTATAGAGCCCTAAATACTATTACTATTAAAAACTAATACCTAATTCTACTAATCTAAGAAATATTAGCCTAACTTATTAAGGCTAAATACTATATAAAACTTAATATTATTGCTGCGTTTAATAAGCTAAGGATTACTAAGGAAGATAAATAGAAAACTACCTTTTATATATACTATAGGCTGTTTAAATACCTAGTAATACCCTTTAGCCTAGCTAATACTTTAAGTACGTTTTAGTACTTTATAAATAATATACTAAGACTATACTTTAATATATTTTATACTACCTATATTAATAATATCCTAATATTTAGTAAGAATCTAAAAGATTATAAGTAATATATCTAGCTAGTTCTTAAAGTCTTAAAAGTAAATAGTCTACAACTTAATATAGATAAGTATAAGTTCTACTAGTTAGAAGTAATCTACCTAAGATATATAATTACTATAGAAGGAATCTATATAAATTTAAAGAAGGTAGAGATAATTATTAACTAGGAATACTTTAAGAATATAAAAGATATTTAAGCCTTTATAGGCTTCGTAAACTTCTACTAACGATTTATTAGCAACTTCTCATAGAAAGTCTCCCCCTTAGTAGCCCTAACTAAGAAGAATACTCGATTTAACTGGAATAATAGCTGTTAATATTCCTTCGACCACTTAAAGGATGCTTTTATCTCTATACTAATTCTCTAATACTTTAACCCTAAGCTGCTAATAGTAGTAGAAGCTAACGTATCTAACTTTATAACAGCTAGTATACTATTCTAGAGAGGCGCTAACAGTAAACTAAGACCTATTACCTACTTCTCTAAGTATATAAACCCTACTAAAGGCAACTATAAGATATATAATAAGGAACTACTCGCGATTATCTAATATTTTAAATAATAGAGGCCTAAATTAGAAGGCGTAGCATTCTCTATAGAAGTACTAAGCGACTATAAAAACCTGTAGTACTTTATAATAATAAAGTAGCTAAGCTACTAATAGGCCTATTAGTTAGAATATCTGTTAAGGTTTAACTTTAGTATTATATACTAACCCGGAAAACTTAAAAAGAAGCCTAATACCTTAACTTAAAGGTTATAGGACGAGTCTATATAAGAAGAGGCCCGTAGAAGTTGTTAATAGATATTACTTCGTCCTAAACTATTCTAATAGATAGAAGTAGGCTAATCGATTATAGAGATTATTAATAAAGAATACCCGAACGATAATCTGATTTAAGATACTTTAAAGCTACTAAAAGAAGAAGTCTATCGATTTAAGCTTCTAATTCTAGCTAACTATAAAGAGTGCAACAACCGACTATACTACTAAAATTAACTTATAGTACTAGACTATAATAAGCTGAAGCTTAAGCTGCTGTAAGCCGTCTACAACTTACTATCTAGCAGATACTCTAGTCGAGAAAAAACCTTAGAACTACTCTAGCGCGAGTACTATTAGTTAAAGATATTCGACTTAGTATAACAATATATAGGCTGTTATTATATATACTGAAGAAGTAAGGCTTTTAGAGAGAAGTACTATAGATTACTAAAACTATTACCTATACCTAAATAAAGGTTTTAAAACATCTTTATAGATTTTATAACTAATCTACTAGAATTAGAAGGTTGTACGAATATTATAGTAGTAGTTAATAGGCTTAGTAAGTATAGACACCTAATACTATACGCAAGAATTAAAGCTCCTAATATTATCCGACTGTTTCGTCGCTATATATAGGTTTACTATAGACTACTACGTACTATTATATCTGACTATAAGATATAGTTTATTTCTACCTTCTACTAAGAGCTCTATAAACAGCTATAAATTAACACGCGTATATTAACTAACTTCTACTTAAAGACTAATAGCTAGATAGAGAATATTAATATAGTAATAGAATAAGTTCTCCAAGCCTATACTAGCTATAAATAAGATAACTAGGTTAAATAGCTGCTAACAGCGCAGTTTAAAGTAAACAATATAGTATCTAAATTAATAAAAGTCTCCCTATTTCTAGCCTACTTTAGCTAGCACTCTTAAATAGGCTTCGAGCCGCCTACAGGGATCTATTAACCGCTAAAATAGTCCCTAATAGCCTAAGAAGCTAATAGACTAGTTGATAAGATAAAGGATATTATAGAGTATATTAGAGAAGAACTTACCTAGATATAAGCATTCTAATAAGAGTACGCTAACCGTAAGCGCGTACTAGCCCCTAACTACTAGATTAGTAATCTAGTCTAGCTAGACGCTAGAAATATACGCACATGAAGACCGTCGAAAAAGCTTAACTAGAAGAATATAAGCTCTTATAAAGTTATCGCGAAGGTATCCTCGTATACTTATAAACTAAAGCTACCTGAATTGGCTAAAATATATCCTATATTCTATATATCGCTATTATAGCTATTACCTAAGTCGTCTAACTACTTATCTAGTTAATAAGTATATAACCCTGAACCTATCGAGATTAATAGAAAACCGGAATACCTCGTCGAGCGAATAGAAGACTTCTACTATAACTAATAGAGACGCCGGCACGAATACCTAGTTAAGTAGACTAGCTATTACAACCTAGAATAGTACCCGGCTAGTAATTTTACTAAGACAACTACCGTAGAAGATTACCACGCTAGAAACTCGAATAAATAAGACCTAAATATAATATTACGTCTAGATTCTTAATTAGGCGCTAGAGTCTAATCTAAATATATTCCTAGACGCCTATAATAATACTATACTAATATAATACTAGTAATAATACTACTACCAATCCCTAGTATAGTACTACTATATAAACCAAACCGACCTAATCCCTAATATAGTACTACTATTGATAACTGGTCGCGCTAATATACCTACAACCTAACCTAATCTCTAGTATAGTACTACTATATAATAATAACTAATCGCGCTAATACGTCTATAATCTAACCTAATCTCTAGTATAGTACTACTATACGATAATAACTAATCGCGCTGATATACCTGCAATCTAACCTAATTTCTAGTATAGTACTACTATATAAACCAATCTAATCCCTAGCACGGTACTACTATACGATAATAACTAATCGTACTAATACGCCTATAACCTTAACTAACGCTAGTATTAATAACTACTACTTAATTACGAATAACCTAAATATAATATAAAGACCTAACTCGCAGAAGCTTATAATTAAAAGGGGGGTACTATTACGGTAATACCGCGACACCTCTACACCTATACTACCCTTACTATAATACCTAAACCGGCTGCTAGCAATAATTATTAGCTACTAGCTAGAATATAACCGACTTGTCCTAATTATAATAGAGGAAGGTTTCGCCGACCCGGCTAGCCTGTATAGTAGTACAGACCTAGCTCCTATAAAAACCTGTATAATGTAGATATCTCTATTCTTTATATAACATCTTAATATTCATATATAGTATATAATAATAGAGTTAACTACTTAAAGTACGATTAACCAACTGCGCGTAAGCGTCTATAATAATAACTTCTTACTTTATAGAGTTTCTAAATACTTTATCTTTATTTAGTTATCTTAACTATATAATTATATTCTCTTTTCTTTTTTAGTAGATTTTATATTATTATTTAATATATAATATCTATACTACTTTAAAATATACTAGATAGTATTAATTAATATAAAAGTTGTTATCTTTTTTAATTAGATAATCCTATTCTTATTTATATTATAGTATTTTTAGTATCTAGTATTTTACTAGTACTTTACTTTATAAGAAGGCTACTGCTTTTCGTACTATATATATAGTCTTATCCCAATCTATCGTATTAAGGTATCTTTCTACTACTTTCGTCGTTTCTATCTATTTTTAGAAGTATAAGAAACAGATCTCTCTAGAGTAGATATTTTACTATTCTTCGTAAACGTCGATAATATCTTATTCTAGTCTATTCTTATCATAAAATCTTATAGGTAGTTCTTCTTATAAAGTAGTTATAAGAGCTGGAGTTCTCTATTTATACTCGATTATTCCTTATTAGTATATAAAATATACTCTAGATACTAGTTTAGGTATTAGTACTCTAGCGGTAACTTCTTCTATTTATAACAGGGTATTTATTCTTTTATCTTTATCTAATTCTTTATAAACTTCTTTTAACTATCTTTTTATATATTCTTATATTACTGTAAGTTATATTTTCTTCTAAAACTAATATCTTATAGCTTTTTTAAGTTATCGGTATATTTAACACTTATCTTTATTATAAAAAGACTAATATAGGGTTCTATATTCTATAGTTATAGCTAGTTTTTCTTTACCTACTTCCTGCGGTTTATCTTTTATAAGCTAGTTTTTCTTTTCTTTCTTTTTACTTTAGTATTTCTTTACTATATATTCTAGTTTTTAATAATTATAGTACTTAATATCTTTCTTTTAAATCTTTCTTTCTTAAGTCGCCTATAGCTTAGGCTTCTTTTCTCTAGTAGCGTTTAGGTCTATAGGTCTACCTATATTAGCAGCTTTTACTAAAAAGTATATTCTCTAGTAGTATCCTTACCTTTCTTTATTTTTAAACTAGTATAGTTTATTATTAATTCTTTTTACTAGTTAGAAGTATAATACTAGATTTTAGAATTATTCTATATATATTATTACCCTTCTTATTTCTATTTTTAATCCTCTATAGAACTTTACTATTATACTATAGTTGTTCTATATAACTTTATTTAAGAGCTGTTAAAAGTTTAATATATATAAGATAATAGATTCTAATTAAACTAGATTATAAAGTCTATCTTCTACTACTTATATTGTATTAATATCTCTAAACGCTAGTTCGAGTTTCTATTAAAAGTATACTAGGCTTATAAATATTACCTTAGTTTTACTCTTCTAATATTCTTCTATATAATTCTTAAAATCTATTAGAAAGGACTAGAACTAGTTAAAGAGTTTACCTATTAGGTATACTTTTATAAATAGTACTTTCTCGTTCTTATACTAGATAATATCTAGGTTGGTATTAATATAGATTCTTACTACAACTAGAAATCTTTTAAGTTTAGACCTAGTTCTATTAAACTTATTAAGTAGTACTAACTTAATTTATTACTAATAATATATTATTAGTAGTATTCTTTTAATCTATTTAAGTTTCTAGATAATTCTTATAAGTTCTATTTCTTATTTACTATTAACTATTTCTTATATTCCTTTAAAACTTTTAAGAAGACTATCCTAAGTCTCTTTTAGGCTTCTTATCTATTTATCTACTAGAACTAACTAGTTCTATTATTATACTAACTTATTCTATATTCTTATAAATATAACATATTCTACTATTAAAGCAGCTAAACTATTAAAGCGGCTAAACTATCGAAACGGCTACTTTTTCTTAGTATTATAAATACTACGTACGAACTATAATAAATCTATAATACGATCTTCTATTAATTTAATAAGAAGGTAGAATTAAGCTTATCTTACAGGCGTATAAATTAGGCTAATTTAAGAGCGTATAACATGCTGCTATAGCTTTTAATATATAATATTAATAACTCTCTACTTAACTTTACGGAATTGTATTTCGCCCTTATATACAACTAAATTGCTAGAAGCTTATAGTAATTAAAGAATAAATAATTATATAATATATTCTTAATATTACAGACGCTTATATATAGTTAGTTAATCGCACTTTAAGCAGTTAACTTTATTACTATATACTACGTATAAATATTAAAATATTATATAAAAAATAGAAATATCTATATTATATAGGTTTTTATAGGAGCTAGGTCTATACTACTATATAGGCTAGCTAGGTTAGCGAAATCTTCCTCTATCGTGGTTATAATAAGTCGGTTATATTCTAGCTAGTAGCTAATAGCTATTACTAGCAGCTAGTTTAGATATTATAGTAAGAGTAGTATAGGTATAAAGGTATCGCGGTATTATTATAATAGTACCCCCTTTTTAGTTATAAGCTTCTATAAGTTAAGTCTTTATATTATATTTAGGTTATTTATAATTAAGTAGTAGTTATTAATACTAGCGTTAATTAAGGTTATAGGCGTATTAATATAATTAGTTATTATTATATAGTAGTATTATACTAGAGATTAGATTAGATCGCAGGTATATCGATACGACTAATAGTTAATAGAAGTACTATATTAGAGATTAGATCGGTTCGGTTTATATAGTAGTACTATACTAGGGATTAGGTTGGTTTAGTTTATATAGTAGTACTATACTAGGGATTAACGTATAGTATAAGCGAGCTAATTACCTAAGCGAGCTAATTATAATACTAAGACTATACTAAAATCGCGACTACTTTTCGCAAAATATTATACTTTCTTATATTCTATTATACTATATAATATAGTAGCCTATTCTTCTATATCTATAATATTATTTTTATACGTCCGCGAGTTATATCTAGCCTCGCTATACTACCTATAGTACTTTTAAGTCGGCTAGTCTCTATTAATACGCGCCTTCTTTCTACTCTTCTTCCTATTAGTACGAGCGCTAAACTCTTTTAGAGTAGTTAATCAAGTGCCTTCTTTAATTATTAGGTTACCTTCCTTCTATATATACTTTCTTTTATATAATCGACGTTATATAGCAGCCTTATTAACTATTTAAAGCTTAGTAACCTAAGTGTATAATAGTACGTTTTTATATATTATATACGTAGCACCCTTTATAAACTATTTAAACGCCTCTACTATTAAAGTAGATAAGCTATCTAAGTACTTTTAAACTCTTAATTAAACGTATATAGATTAAAACCTAAATTTAATAGAATTACTTAGTATTTTTAATTCCTAAGGGGTATCTTTAACTATAGAAGGTATTAGTATACGCAGTCGAACTTTAAGCTTTAATAGTACTATATTTAAGTTAAATAGAACTAGGCTAACACCTTAAAAAATACTTAAGATATTACTCTTTGTAATTACTGTGTTAAAAGCTACTTTAAAGTAGGGTAAAACTCGATTTTTATAATGTAGTTAATATAACTGCGTATTAGCTACTCGACTTAGCACCTATGCGTAGTCTTTAAAGGCGAGAAACAACCTATATCTAGTAGCTATAGTAGGTGTAACGAATATAGAGGTATATAGAAAGTAATAATATTCTTTTCCTTATAGAGCTGCCTAAATTCAAGTATATTATAGCTCTTATAGCTGTTAAGAATTAGCAATTAATATATACTAATAGTACGATCCTTTATATACGCGTTAAAGTGCTTTAACTATTTAATACTAATATTATTTATCGTCTAGCTGTTATTAGTAACCTATATAGCCTAGGTTAGTAGAATATTATCTTCTTTATATTATATAGAGAGGTGGTAGGTACCTGTAAAGATAATAAAAGGTAGTATCACCTATCCTATCGCGTTAATACCCTAGATAACTATAGTCTACTTATAATTATCTAGCTAGAGCTGCTTTAGTCGATTCTATCTCTTAAAGCTAGTAACTACTACTTCTATTAATATTACGCCTATTATAAAACTTAATTTGTTAAAGTTATATATATTTTTATTAATAATACTATACTTAGCCTTTATATTCTATATAAGGTAGAACTAGCCTCTTATAACCTTAAAATCCTTATATTTAGCTCTTAAATAGTTATACTTTTAATTAAATTTAACCTTAAGCTTAGGCGTATATTTAATAAAGTTCTCTACCTAGTTCTTTCTAACCTAGCTAGTAGAGTACGCAGCTAGTAGTAAATTAGCTATATCTTAAATAGTAGTAAGCTGCGGCGGAAATTCTCTTATATCTAGATCTAGTATATACTAAATAATTACCCACTCCTTAGTCTTACTAAGCTTTATTAAATTAGGCCAGCAATCGTATTATAAAGCTATTCCTCACCTTTATATACTAAATATACTTTAGGAGATATTATAGATTAATATAATACGATATATAGTTAGTATTATATCTTATTAAAGAGCTTAGAGTATAAGCTATATTCTAGCTTCTCTCTAAATTAATTCTACAGTTGTTAGTTATAGTATAATACTATAAAGTATAATTATCGCGATTTTAGTAGAGTTTTAGTATTATAATCAGCTTGTTTAGGTAATCAACTTACTTATACTATATATTAGTAGTAGTATTATTACTAGTATTATATTAATATAGTATTATTATAGACGTCTAAAAATATATTTAAATTAGACTCTAGTACTTAATTAAGAATCTAGATATAATATTATATTTAGGTCTTATTTATTTAGGTTTCTAGCGTAGTAATCTTCTATAATAGTTATCTTAGCAAAGTTACTAGCCGGGTACTATTCTAGATTATAATAGCTAGTCTACTTAACTAGGTATTTATACCGGTATCTTTATTAGTTATAGTAGAGGTTTTCTATTCGCTTAACGAGGTATTCTAGTTCTCTATTAATCTTAATAGGTTTAGGGTTGTATACTTATTAACTAGGTAAGTAGTTAGATAACTTAGGTACTAGCTATAATAGCGATATATAGAATATAGAATATATTTTAGCTGATTTAAGTAGTTTTAATTTATAAGTATATAAGAATACCTTTACAATAATCTTATAGGGGCCTATATTCTTCTAGTTAAGCTTTTTCAACGGTCTTTATATACGTATATTTCTAGCGTCTAGCTAGACTAGATTACTAATTTAATAGTTAGGGGCTGGTATATACTTATAGTTAGTATACTCTTATTAGAATGCTTATATCTAGGTAAGTTCTTCTCTAATATACTCTATAATATCCTTTATCTTCTTAACTAGTCTATTAGCTTTCTAGACTATTAAGGACTATTTTAGTAGTTAATAGATCTTTATAGGCGGCTTAAAACCAATTTAAAGGTGCTAGCTAAAGTAGGCTAGAAATAGAGAGACTTTTATTAATTTAGATACTGTGTTGTTTGCTTTAAACTATACTATTAGTAGCTATTCAACCTAGTTATCTTATTTATAGCTAGTATAGGCTTAGAAAACTTATTCTATTACTATATTAGCGTTTTCTATCTAGCTATTAGTTTCTAAATAGAAGCTGGTTAATATATATATATTAATTTATAGCTATTTATAGAGCTTTTAGTAGAAGATAGAAATAAACTATATCTTACAGTCAGACGTAATAGTATATAGCAGTTTATAGTAAACCTATATATAGTAATAGAACAGTTAGATAATATTAGGCGCTTCGATTCTTATATATAGTATTAGATATCTATACTTACTAAGCCTATTAACTACTACTATAATATTTATATAACCTTCTAATTCTAGTAGATTAATTATAAAGTCTATAGAAATATCTTAAAACCTTTATTTAGGTATAGGTAATAGTTTTAGTAATCTATAGTACTTCTCTCTAGAAGCCTTACTTCTTCAGCATATATAACAACAGCCTATATATTATCATACCAAATCAAACATCCTTAACTAATAGTACTCACACTAGAGTAGTTCTAAGGTCTTTTCTTAACTAGGGTATCTACTAGACGGCGAATTATAGATAACTTATAGTAGCTTAAGCTTTAGCTTATTATAGTCTAATACTATAAGTCGATCTTAATAGTATAATTAGTTATTATACTCTTTATAGTTAGCTAGAATTAGAAGTTTAGATTAATAGGCTTCTTCTCTTAGTAGCTTTAAAATATTTTAAATTAGATTATCGTTTAGGTATTCTTTATCGATAATCTCTATAATCGATTAGTCTATTTCTATCTATTAAAATAGTTTAGGACGAAGTAATATCTATTAATAACCTTTATAGGCCTCTTCTTATATAGATTTATCTTATAACCTTTAAGTTAAGGTATTAGGCTTCTCTCTAAGTTTTCTAGATCGGTATATAATACTAAAGTTAAACCTTAATAGATATTCTAACTAATAGGTCTATTAATAGCTTAGCTACTTTATTATTATAAAGTACTATAAGTTCTTATAATTATTTAGCACTTCTATAGAAAATACTACGCCTTCTAATTCAGGCCTCTATTACTTAAAATATTAGATAATTACGAGTAGTTCCTTATTATATATTTTATAGTTACCTTTAGTAGGGTTTATATATTTAGAGAAGTAGATAATAGGTTTTAGTTTACTATTAGCGCTTCTCTAAGATAGTATACTAGCTATTATAAAGTTAAACGTATTAGTTTCTACTACTATTAGTAGTTTAGAGTTAAAGTATTAGAGAATTAGTATAGAAATAAAAGCATCCTTTAGGTAGTCGAAGGAATATTAACAGCTATTATTCTAGTTAAATCGAGTATTCTTCTTAGTTAAGGCTATTAAGGGGGAGACTTTTCGTAAAAAATTACTAATAAATTATTAGTAGAAGTTCGCGAAGTCTATAAAGGCTTAAATATCTTTTATATTCTTAGAGTATTTTTAGTTAATAATTATCTCTACCTTCTTTAGATTTATATAGATCTCTTCTATAGTAATTATATACTCTAGGTAGATTACTTCTAACTAGTAGAACTTATACTTATCTATATTAAGCTGTAGACTATTTACTCTTAAAGCTTTAAGAACTAGCTAGATATACTACTTATAATTCTTTAAATTCTTACTAAATATTAAAATATCGTTAATATAGGTAGTATAAAATATATTAAGGTATAGTTTTAACATATTATTTATAAAGTACTAGAACGCGCTTAAAGTATTAGCTAGGTTAAAAGATATTACTAAGTATTTAAATAGCCTATAGTATATATAAAAGGTAGTCTTCTATTTATCTTCTTTACCAATTCTTAGTTTATTAAATACGGTAATAATATCGAGTTTTATATAGTATTTAGCCTTTTTAAGTCGGGCTAATATTTCTTAGATTAGTAGAATCGGGTATCAGTTCTTAATAGTAATAGTATTTAGAGCTCTATAGTTTATATAGAATTAGAAACTACTTCTAGATTTCTTTATAAAGATTATAGGTACAGCTACTAGTAATAAGCTTACTCTAATAAATCCCTTAAACAAGTTCTTATTAAGGTACTTTTTTAGTACTTTTAACTTGTTTTAAGATATCTTATAGAGTAGACTAAAGCTAGCTTATTTACTATTCTCTAATTTAATCTTATAATTATACGGTTGTTATTTAGGTAGTTTATCTATATTCTTATATAAAAAGACGGATAATAGATTATAGTATTCTTTAGGTACTTTAGTAATAAGGTTAGTATATACCTTTAAAGCTAGAGTCTTATTAATATTAGCTATTAATATAGTAAAGATTTTATAGTTAGATTATTAGAAGAGTTAAACTAGTAGTATAGCGTCTATATAATATATATCTAGCTATAGTACGGACTTTAGATATTTAGGCTTAGATAGGTTTTTTTAGCTATAATCTTTGTCTAAGGTTAAGTTAGTTTTAGTTTTAGGTTCTTTTAACTAGTATAGTATTTTAAGTAGCTAGTAATTATAATATATTCTACTATTAAAGCGGCTAAACTATCAAAGCGGCTACTTTTTCTTAGCATTACAAATACTACGTACGAACTATAATAAATCTACAATACAACCTTCTATTAATTTAACAAGAAAATAGAATTGAGCTTGCCTTACAGGCGTATAAATTAGGCTAGTTTAAGAGCGTATAATACGCTGCTATAGCTTTTAACGTATATTATTAATAACTCTCTACTTAACTTTATAGAATCGCGTTTCGCCCTTATATACAACTAAATCGCTAGAAGCTTATAGTAACTAAAGAACAAACAATCGTATAATATATTCTTAACCTTAATTTGCGAGGATTTACGCCCCGGCTATATAAGATAGTAGATATAGTAGATAAACTATTAGGCGTACGTAGTAAAATACCTATAGAAAAGAATTAGTCTAAACAATTTATAGTATATATAAATAAGCTTAAAATAGCTTTTAATTAAGTAAAGAATTGCTAAAGAATAAAATAAGATAATCTAGAGGTTATTAATATATAATTTAAGCTTATATAAGATACAATTATAAAATATAGCATATATAATAATAATATCTACAACTTTAATAAGATAGGCTTTTAGATAGGTATTATTACTACTATAAAAGTTGTTATAGGTTTAGAATATCGTATAAAGCCTACTCTTATATAGTTAGACGATTATAAGTAGGTTATAATTATCTAGAATATCTATACTATTATATATACAACCCTACTATTTATTATCTATAAAGGATGCGTCTATATCTTTATATAGTATAAAGAAGTAGGTATACTATATAATTGGAAAATTTTAGTTTCTAAGAACGGCTAGACAAATAACACGCTTAGTCTTAAGTAGCTAAAGTACTTTAATAAGTATATAAAGATGCGTTAGGTAGAGTTATATAGGCTACTTATTTTAAACAGCTATAAAAGCCACCTTAACCAGGAATTTAAAGATTACTACCTTATATAAAAGATCCTAACACTTTATATACCTTCTTATTTATTATATATATTTTAGCCTCTTAATATAGTTTACTTCTTACTATTAAAACTAAAGTACTTACAGCATGTATAAGATTTAGCGCGCCGATACGTCTACTATATTAATAAAGAAGGTTTCCTTCTAGCCTTTAAGGACGCGTTTTTTAACATATTTACGTATAAGAACTATTAAAAAGCCTTTAAAGTAATAGGAATTATTTCTTTAAACGTGTAGGTTATATTAAATCGCCTTAATATATAACTATATATCCTACTAGAACTACTTCTATAAGAAGACTCCTAATAATCTAAAACTCTAAATAATATATAACGTAAAGTACCACCGAGCTGACTATACTACTAAGCCGGCCACTTTTTCTTAATACTACTAACACCATATATAAGACCTTGATTTACTCGCTATCTATAAAAGAACCTATATATAAGATACTTAAACTAGATTTAGAAAAAGCTTCTATATCTTTTTAGCACGTATAAGTGTTATGCCTAGTCTTTCTACAGTTCCTATAGTACCGTTAACTAGGTTGAGCTAGTTCCTTACTACTACTACCACGAGCCTTCTTAGATTGCTGAAGAGCTGTAGATACCTTAGTAGCTCTATACGAAGCTCCCTTACTATATTCTATTGTACTACTATACTAGATTCGCTTCTATTTACGTGTTTTATACTTTGTTATAACCTCTAATTGTTCTTTAAGCTCTATAATCCGGTAGCTTATAAGAGCGTTTTAATACAGTATTAATTCAGCTCCTTTTATTAGCTGTGAGAAGCCTTCTTTAGCTTCTTTTAGTAATCGTACAAAGGACCTCTATATAAGAGTTAATTGTAACCTAAATTCTTGTATGTTACTTAGTATTTTTAACTACTATAGTGTTTCTAGTAGAGGTGCCTCTAGTAGTATATACAACCGGACTTTAAGGTGCTTAAGAATAACCTGCGTATTAATAGGAACTAGTTTAGATGCTTTAAAGGCCTTTTTACAGTTCTCGTACGTAAATATATTAAAAAACGCGTCTTTAAAGGCTAGTAGAAAGCCTTCCTTATTAATATAGTAGATGCGTTAGTATACTAAGTCTTATACGCGCTAGAAGTACTTTAGTTTTAATAGTAAGAAGTATACTACATTAAGTAGCTGTAGGATATATAATAAATGTACTGGTATATAGAGGGTAAGAATCTTTCGTACGAGATAATAATCTTTAAAATCCTAGTTTAGATAGCTCTTATAGCTATTAAGAATAAGTAGCCTATATAACCCTACCTAACGCATCTTTATATACGCGTTAAAGTGCTTTAACTACTTAAGACTAAGCTTATTATTTATCTATCCATTCTTAGAAACTGAGAGCTTCCAGTCGTACGGTATATCTATCTCCTTATACTATACTAAGATATAGACGCGTCTTTTATAGATAATAAATAGTAGAGTTGCGTACCTAGTAGCGCAGATACTCTAGATTACTATAACCTACTCCTAATTACCTAGCTAAATAAGCGTAGGTCTTATATAGCGTTCTAAACCTATAACAACTTTTATAAAGCTAATTATACCTATCTAGAAGCCTATCTTATTAAAGTTATAGATATTATCTTTATAGATATTATACTTAGCTACCGTCTCTTATACGAGCTTAAACTACGCGTTAATAACCTCTAGATCTTCTTATAATATCCTCTAACAGTTCTTTACTCGATTAAAAACTGTTTTAAGCTTATTTGTACGCGATATAAATTGTTTAAGCTAGTTCTTATCTATAGGTATTTTACCCCGCGCACGTAATAGTTTATCTACTATATCTGCCACCTTATAAAGCCGCGGCGCAAATCCTCGTAAATTAAGGTTAAGGATATATTATATAATCGTCTACTCTTCAGTTACTATAAGCTTTATATAATTTAGTTAAGTTTGAGGTTGAAAGATAATTCTATAAAGCTGGTTAGAAAGCTACTAGTATTATATATTAAAAGCTGCTGCAGCGCGTTATACGCTTTAAAATTGGCCTAAGGTATAGGCCTAAAGGGCAAGTTCAATTCTACCTTCTTAATAAGATAGATTAGCTTCGTATTATTAAAACATAGTATTGCGTACGGAAAAGTTGCTATGCTAAGAAAAAGTAGCCGGCTTAGTAGTATAGCCGGCTCGGTAGTGCTTTATATTATATAAATTTGGGTTACGATTAACACTTATATAAAAGTCCTTTATACGATTATTAAAAGAGGTATAAGAAGGATTCTTATAGTTTATAAAAGGTGCTAAGTTAATACTATATTAGAATATACTTTTTTAAACTTATAATTCTAAGCTTAAAAGGTAATTAGAAGAAGTAACTAAGTATAAAACATATAAAAGAAAGTATATTTAGTATAGTAGTATAGTATTATATAGCGAGGGATCTTTATATATAGCTGCTGAAGTATCTATAAGCTCTTAACCCTTTAAGAAGACTTATAGTACTAATACTTAAGAAAGGGCTTAACCAGCTTAACACTATTATAATAACTGTAGTAAGACTAGATATAACGCTTATACGTGCTAAAAGAATAGTAGGGAAAATTCTAAATTAGATAAAAGTATATTATATATAAGATCTCTTATTAGTATTAAGTAAATTAACTTTTTATATATAGTATTTATTATACTAAAAAAAAGTAGCCGCTTTGATAGTTTAGCCGCTTCGATAGTAGAATACGTTAGTTATTATACCTACCTCTAAAGAGGTGGTCTTACTAGCTAATCCTGATATTCTACTTACGTAAGTTTTCTATATTACTTACTAAAGATATCTCTTTCTTTATAACTAGAGTAGTCTAACTAGTCTTACTTCTTCTAACCTTATAAGGGTAGTTAAAGTATAATAGCCTCTAATTAGCTAAATATAAGATAGGGTAATAATTAAGAGTAATTATGTACTATAGAAAGATTATTCTTATAGACTTATAATAGAAGTACGTAAGTAGAGTATATAAAGAATATTTAAGTTAACTATAAAGAGTTATAAAAATTAGAGTTATAAGATTATTAAATATAATTTAGTCTTCCTACTATTTCTCTTACTTAGTTACTAACCTGCAACTAAGCGGGCTTAGTAGCTTAGCTTTAACTAAGCTGCTAAGTTATTTATATAATTAGTCCTACTTACTTACCTATATAGAGTTCTATATTTTAATAGGCTTTAGTATAAAAGCGTTTATAATAATTAGATAAAAAATAGACTACTTCTCTATAATAATTACTTATATATTCTATTAGATTTAGGCCTTTATATATAACTTATATAAGAGGCTTATAACTAAGTATCCTCTATATACCTAAATACTACTAAAACCTATTAGTTACTATTCTAGAAGTACTACTAGAAAAGTATAAAAGTTATTTATAAACGATATATATAGAATTATATTCTATACTATAAAGTTTATCTAATATAAACCTAAACTCTAGGTTTTATCTACTTACTTCTTATACTAAATTAACTAATATACTATATATATATTAATTTTAAGAATTTTTCTATAAATAAATCCGGATATAATTAGATTATAGTAGTAATTAATTACCTATCTAAATAAGTTATATCTATTTTCTACTATTATATAATTAATATATAGAGAATAGCCGAATTATTTATTTAATAGATATACTATTTTAGCTATATATCTAAAACTATTAATTTAGACTAAAAACCTTAGTTTATATTTAGTTTCTAGTCTAAATTCTATTATATCTTAATATAGTTTATAAACGAGCTATTAGTATAAGTAATCTATTATTCTACTAAGATTCGAATAATTTAATTATAATAATTATTAACTATATATATATATATATACTATAAGAAATAATAGTCTATTAGATTATTTAATACCTATACTATTAATTTAGTACGTTTAAGTATTATAATTAAGTTATTTATAGCGCCTATAGCTTTATTAAAGCTAGCTACTTCTTTATAGTTAAGTACTCTAATTATAAATTTCCTTATTAATCTACCCCTTAATATTATTTTAATTAATTATATCCTTACTTATAGCTTTTATTAGAATCCTCTACTTTTATAATCGCTTTCTTTTCTATTATTTTTACTTTATTACTACCTTATTTACTCGTTTAAAGCTTTTAATTCGATTAACTATTAGCGTAATTAAATATATTATTATTATAATACTCTTTTAAACTTAATTAAAGGCTATAATAATTAATATATATAATAAGTTTTAATATTATTAAATCCTACTATAAATTATTATTAATTAAGCCTCTAGTTTATATATATTACTAGGTATTTTAGCTTTTTAGAGGGTAGTCTCTAATATAGGTAGTATTAGTATACGTAGCTTAATATTAAGTTTTAATAGTAGTACTTTTAAATTATATAGTACTATTCTAGCACCTTAAAAGCTTATATGAATATTAGCTTCTATAATTAATTAATTATAGGCTACTTTAAAGGCTAGAAGAAAGGTAGTCTTATTAATATAGTTAATATAATCGCGTACTAAGACTAAAATCTTAGTACTATATACGCGCTTTAATAGTAAGAAGTAGCCTATATTAAGTAGCTATAGTACGTATAATAAATGTAGCGGTATATAAAAATAGATAATCTTCTCCTTCTTACAAATCTCTTAAAACTTAAGTAAAATATAGCTATTATAGCTGTTAATAACTAGTAATTAATAGGTATCTATTATACAGCTCTTTATATACTAATTAAAGTACTTAAACTAGGTAATACTAATCTTATTAGTTGTCTAGCTGTTATTACTAGTTGTAATCGCCTAATCGTCTAGGGAGGCGTTTGCGTACGATGAAATGCGTCAATTCTAAAAGATAAAATACTCGCTGTTGTCGTATTTTTTTTTCTGTCATGCAACGTCGCCACGTCGATCTGTACCTTCCAACTTAAGCGAGATAATCCTGGTCATCTCCAAGCGCTATCAACTATGTACCCGTAATAATTACAATGTAATAATAAGCCATACTTGTAGCAGAGCACGTGACGGGCTACGTCTTGCGGCTATCTAGCTAGCATAGCGGCAGGTAGAATGCTAGTAGCGAGCACAGCAACAAGTACTGTGACAAAAAGTACAGCAACAAGCACTATATAAGCGCAAGAAGCGACGTACGAAAGTTAATTACGATTATTAGTTACGTATTCTATCTAGTGTGACCTATCTAAAATTTAACTGCCTTCCTAACTTGCGGAATTTCCACTTGAGGGTACTCGACTTGTGTGCTCCAACCTCTGTAGATTTATCCTTGCTTGTTTCTGAACCAGCAGAGGCAACTTGCAACGTTTGAAGTCGATCTTCAAGCTGCCGGCACCATTCCGAGGACGGTCCTTAGACAGATGTATATCCAGACAATGCCCGGCTATACATTACCTTCGCCTAGTCTTTCCTATCTGTCTGAGAGAAAAGGTCGCCAAAGGCAAACTTGGTATTTAACACTGGTAAATATGAAGGAAGTAGTTGAAGGCTAAGTGCCTCCTCGTAGCCTTGCAGCGCCCGACTGTACATGGCCGTGTACTTTTATATTGTCGCAACGACGGATCTTTTCCCTTATAGTATGTGCTAGGGAGTCTGTACTGCATCCCGGGTCCGATCGGGGAAGAGTTCAAATATATCCTTCTAAAATGTTTCGGGACCAGTCAGTATTTAGCTCTATTGCGGGCTAAATGATAACAGGTTGTTAGAATTTCGCACTCGGAGCCGGCTATTTCGCAGCCTTTCTTCTTGGCTTTTTTGATGCTCCTTGTCCAGTAAATGAGGTGTCCGGGGTGATATTTCCTGCATCAACAATGCCCGACTGACTGCCATGTTCCCCTGGTAAAGATTCTAGCTCGGTGAATGATCGTGAGAGATGATGACTTTCCAAGTCTTGCGAAAGTCCGGATTCCTCTGGAAGCAGCGGGACTTCAAAGTCGAAGTCGGACGGTAACTCGTCAATGACAGAGCGAATCCTGTCCAAATGCGTGGGCATCCATGTGTCATAGATGTTCTTGGTGAACTTATATGCCGTCCACTTCTCTTTTCCATCTAGTGACGTAAAGTCAAACTTGTGAAGAGGATAACGATAATAGGTAGTGTCTTTTCCCTTAATCATAGGGTAGTGGCCATAGATTCTTACCGAAGAGTGGTCATGAGAGATGGAGAAGGCTAGGATTTGCCGGTGGAGCTCTTGTTCGCGCTTTACGAGCCGGAAAAGCTCAACGATCGCTCTGACTGCAAGGGTCATGCTGTGAGCATTCTGCCGGTCTGCGACATCAAGTGCTGCAGCACCGCATTTTACTTCGCACGTCAGGAACGGGAAGTACATGTAGAACGTGGACATAAAGAAGGATAGATCTCCGTTAAGGAAGTCGCCGATAAAAGGTTGAAGCTTGTTAAGTTGGTCTTTATTGAATGTTGTTCGTTTGAATCCCACGGAATAGTCGGGCTGCGGACGAGGTTTGGTCACTGGAATAGAATTATTCCAGCCTTCATTGACGGATTCGACGAGACATTCAAGGTGCTCCAAACCGAAGTCAGCAAGTTCTTCCGCGGAAGGAACTATGAGTCGAGTAATATCTTGGATAACCTTAGCCTCGTTTCTATTTTGAATCCTCCTGCAGGTCGATTTGAATATGTTATCGGAGAAACGTGAAACATCTGGAACGCCCTGGTTTTCTTCAAGCAAGTTTCGACAGAGATCTCTGCTCGCCTTCGTAGGGCCTTCTCGGTCCTCATTCATGAAACTGCCCTTAGTCTCTAACAGGGTTGGATAACGCGCGTCCTTATATGGTGCACTTTTCTCCTCTCTTGGTTTCTGATCGCTGGGTGTGGTGGAGCTAGCCGCGAGGGATCCTGATTCCGATCGTTTGCGGCGAAGGGAAGGTGTCGACTTCCTCCTTGCAAGCAGGTGACTCATTGTGCTATCCGGCTCAAAGTATTTCTTAGGCCAAGTTTGTTGCCTCCGCCAATAATCGATGGGATCGAGTGGCGTCTCGCTGTCGCAGACTGATGCTCCTTCACCAGTCTGTGTCGCAACGGCGAAGTCTGCAGGAGATGTCCGTAGTCGCTTTCGAAGGGGAGAGGTGTCGTGGACTAGATGTTCGACTTCACGGGTTCGCTTTCGATCTATAGATTGTGGTGCAGTCAATCGGTCCTCCAGAAGCTTAGCTTGAGTTGATGCGTAGCAGAGCGGGACAAAATTGACATACTTCTCGGCACAGAGTCTTGTTCGCTGGGAGAGAATGTTGGCGCTTAGTGTGCTCGATACACTCCGGGTTCAGACGTGCGCTTCTACGGACAGGTCTCTGCGCTTTTGCTTTACTGACACCTTGAGGATGTTTCTCTACTGATAAGTCAGCGGCGGGCATTATGTTGTGGAATTAGCGCAGGGTGCACCTTTGTGTACAGACCGTTGCCGCCTGTCCTTTTGGGCAGGTAACTTTTCGCGATAACTGGCCATGTCGATTGGTAGTTACGGGGGAAGAAAGATATCTTTATGTTGCCGCCGCGTTTGAAGCTAGTGGAAGGATGCGGAAGGTGGAACTTGGTCGAGTGGCTGGAAGGCCGAAGACTAACACTTGTTGGGCCTAGCGTGAAAATGTGCTTGGCAATGATGACTCATTCAGCCTCAACCTGAGACCCTATTCCAACTCAAGCAACCCTGACTTTAATACCCCGGAAATTCTGTCAACTGTTTACTCCAGTCCCTCAAGTAGTTATAGATGTATTATCTCGGAGCATAAAGTCTACTTAGATTCCCGAACAGCACCATAGAAGCAGCGATGTCTAAGCTAAGTTCGTGCCTCATTAACTTCGTGTCCGACACCTAGAGAGCAAAGCTGTCCAATCCTGCTGTTGCGTTTATCGCTGATGCCATAACCGCTATCGCTGAGCCATGCTCGCATGAATTCAGTGCCGCTCTCCTAGCTCGTTGAGGCCAACGATGTCTCACTATAGCTTTGCTCCACCCTCTTGTGAACGGCCGATGCCTCCAATCTCAACCATTGCTCTCTACTCAGAATAGATTCGTACGCTGATCACTCACCCCGGAGGAGTGCCGCAGTTCGTTTCATCCGATCCTATAGCTACCCGTCAATTGCGTCTGTATGAATTGCCCACACTTACTCAGCTTCGATACCGGTCGTTTCTAACCCTGCCCCAATATATGCTGTCCAGGTTAGCATGACCTAGCTCTAGGTCGGTCATGCCGGCGCAAGGGCATCCCTGGGTTATTCTTATCTGGAGCTCAACTCCAATCTACGCTATCCTGCTGGCCCGTCAACGCTAACAGTGTCTCGCCATAATTTGTGGTGAGAGGCGAATCTTGTCTCAGGGAGAGAGATGAGGAGCTGAACTGGTTGATTGAGGATAGCCAGCAGGCCCTATTTATGTATATAAGGAGGGGTATATCAGCTGATATCCAGCGTGATTTGATATCGTGCGACGGTATCTGATACAACCTGCAACCGGATAACTTGCTCCCGTACGGTAGTAGGAAATCGTACTCAGTGGACTCGCCAAATCCCTATCACATAATTCAGCTCCGTCCGCGAAGGTCAGCGCTCTCCAATTACAACCGTTGCTCTCTGCTTGGTATGAATCCTCCACCGTTTGCTCAGCCCGAAGAAGACTTTAATTCGCTAACCCGCTGCCGTCCTTTGCTCATGCCCGGACTTTACCGTCGCTACGCCGGAGGCTGTCGCTCAGCTGTTGTCTCCTGTTAAGGGGCTCGCCCTTATGTCACTCGTAAAGGCCGAGGGATTTAATCCTCGGCTAAAGGTATCATTGGATTCACTTTAGCGTCAGAGCCCTTCTGCTTCGCGGTTGCGCCGGGCGAGAGAGAGCGTAGGAAACGATCTGTGCTGAACTATCCAGTTGTTAGTAGGAGACCCACGAGAGAACTGAACACCAACGATGAAAGTAAATGCAGTACAGTGGTCGCATGTTTTCGCTTTGTAGTTTCTAGAATATCATCTATGCGGATGAGAAGTTGTGTTCGCAAAGAATGGAGGCAGTTACCATGTTGGCCGAGGATGCTTAACCGACCAGGCAACAGAGCAAGCGCGAGCTCTTGCTGCCATAGTCGGATGGAAGGTATGCCCGTCGTGTGGGACAATGGTAGAGAAGAACGCAGGATGTCGACATATGGCTTGTAAGCCACCGTGTCGTTACGAATTCTGCTGGTATTGCAGTGGTCCCTGGCGGCAGTGCAGTGGCAGCTGTATTGGGAGATAACCCTGAACAGAAGTCTAATTGAAGATGGACAGCATCTCCTTCATGCGGTTCAGAAATCTAAACTCTTCCCACCGCTCTCGCAATATTAGCAAGAACATTCTTCTGAACAAACTTCTGCATCTCAACCTCGCTCATCCCCCTTGTACTCTCCTCAAACCCAAAACAAGCTTGAATACTCCCCGTAATCGTTTCGCCAACCTGGTGCGGAAGATCGCGCTTCAACTTCCTCATTATAGTTTCCCTGACCTTTTCCGGTACAACCGCTTCTCGAAATTGATGGATGCTATGAGGCTGATCTCCTTCCAGAGGGCGATTTTAAGGAGCACGATACCGAGGGCGTAGATGTCGTGGGCGCGGGTGTATTTTACGGTAGGACTACTCCAGCGCCGGGGATAGCGGTAGAGATTTCGGATTTGAGCGTGGTCTTCTTCGAGCTTTGTTCCTGCATCGGCGGCACGTGCGTATTTGAAGCCGAAGAGCCAGGGCGAAGTGTAGTCTACCTTAAAGTCGGAGGGGTTGTCCGAATCGGTTGTTGCAGGAAAGAAGCATATATTCTCACTACGGATTTCTTTATAGACCCAGCCCACTCGGTGCACATTTTCCAGGGCTGTGACGAGCGCGTGGGCGACTTGTATTCGCCGACCGAGCGGCACTTGTGGCTGTGAACTGTAGAGGCTTAGAAGGGTGACGGGCTCCTATATAGTCTTGATAATCTTGAAAGGCAGGAGAAATGCTAGTCCAAAGCGGTTGTGAATCTCGTCGTGCACGTAGCCTAGACATGGTAAGATGTGGAAGCTGAGGCGTTTCCTGTGGCATAACAGAGCGCTCATGTTCTCGAGCTGTTGAACGGTTTCTGGGTATGGTTGGCCATTTTTATCGGGCTTATAATTGAAAAATTTGAGGATAATTTCCTGATCTTGTGCTTCTGTTGGGACGAAGCGGTCAGTGGTGTTAGGAAACGAAATTTTGCTACGTTCGATCAGGAACGAAGAGTCGTTTGTGCATTGTGCTCCCAGCACCTTCTCCCTCAGCAGTACAGTGTTCGAGACATCAGCAGAAATAGTGTCGATTTCAGCAATTGCTTCCGCAACGTCGGCCCTTTTCAGGCCAAGTGCTAAGGGAGTCTCGATAGCAGTGTTGACAGAATTTACACCTGTCTGGATGGCTTCCAGAGCGCTCGATACAATTTCACCGTCTTTTTCCACAACAGAGCTTTTTGCATGACGGATCGATGATGCTATTACGGTGTTAAGATTTTGCAATTCCCTCAGAATTTCCGCTTGGGCCGCGGGAGAGAGCTTACTCAAAAACGAGGCCTGGGGAAACGCTTCATGGTCGAGGCTTTTCTGCAATCGACGTGCCTTTAGAACTGTCATGGGGATTTTTAGCTAGTCTGCCGAGCTGTATTAGATATCGACGTACGATATCACGGTCGATATCACGGCGGATATCACGCTGGATATCTGCTGATATACCCCTTTTTCATGTACATAAATATGGCCCGCTGGCCATCTTCAATCAACCAGTTCAGCTCCTCATCTCCCTCCCTGAGACAAGATTCGCCTCTCACCACAAGAACAATGGCTTCTATATTAACAGCGGACACGTTGCGCGGTGCGTTGGTTTTGAGCCACTCGGATAATTGGATGCCGTCTAGATCATCGACTAAAGATGCTCTGAGGAAGACATAGCCCGTAGGTTTTCTCGTGAAGTTGAGATTTGAGGGTGGTGTCAGTCGCTTGATGGGGATGCTCGTGACAGAAGAATTCCTGATAGAGTCCCAGAATGGAGTTTCTATATAAGTGAGTCTCAAGGTTCTTGACTAAGAAATGTGATACTTTGACTGACGTTCTGCTTTTGCATCGATAATGCCCCGAAGCTCTCGAGCTGTGATTTCTTCTTTCAATACTGGTTTGGAGAAGGCGTCTAGAAAAGCTTGTGTGAAGGACGCTTTTCCTAGTAGAGGGGTCTGGAGCCCTTTCGCACAAGCAGCTAGTACTTCAAATCGGCCGCGTTGCTTATACCCTCTTAAAATAAGAGTCGCATGGCAGCAATCTAAAATAAGAAGAACATCGCCAATAGCATGAAAGAGTGATTCCTAAATCTTTGACCAATCAAAGGTCGGGCCACCCTTTTCCTGTCTTTTGATCGGTTATCATCACGCAGAGACTACTAACAGTTACTAAAGTATGAGAGGGTGGAGATACTTATGCTGCCTAGTGCGCCTTGCCATGTTTCTCGAAACAATGCCCGGCGTAGTATAGTATGATAAGGCTTCTCGGTTGAAAGGCAGACTCCTCTATCAAGCTTGCTATCTGCTTATTTAGTCTGAGTTGCTGGGTACCATTACCAGGGATCGAGTATGATGCGATCTGGTACTCCAAATCGATTCCAAACAATGACCGCAAAGCTGTAAGCTTATCGTCAACTTTTAAGTCTCCATCTTTCCAATAAAGTAGGAAGACTTTTTTGCAGCGTCGTACTCGTCTCTATTTCTGAAGAAGAGAAAACTATCTTGACGAAAGTCTTCTGATATATCTTTCTCCATTGTGCGTTCTGTGATAGCAGTGGTCAAAATCTAGATAAGAGTCTGCCTGCTGATGCCTGACGAGGTTACACAAGAAATAAGCAACCCCTAGGCTGAGGCTTAATGGCCTGCCCGAACCTCAACAACAAGTCTTGGAATTCCCAGCCTGACAATCAAACGAAGTCAAACTCAATGCGCTAGGCACAAGCTGAACGGAAAATGGCGCCGCAGAACCAGCAAGTAAGTTACAACGATTTAGATGCATGGACTATAACTCACCGGACGTGCAGGGCCCGGAGTTGCAGCCGGGAAGCAGACCCCATGTAGACGAATACGCAAATCCTTAAGATGTACGCAACGGTCTAGCGCGTCGGACAACTCGTCCCCTAAAATGCAATGCAGTTTCCAAGCGCACCACTATACGGTGTAGATGAGATCGTTTATATCCTCAGGACACCTAACGCTGAAGCCGAAGGACCATACGTGATAACAACAATCGGGGAAGGCAATATGTACACGCTGAGAAGGCAGGACAACGACAAGGAATGTCCTGGATTGGTACCGGAGGATTGCTTGGTCGTGCCTTCATCATGAGCGGAAGTGGTGCGCTCGGACTCGCAATGTTGAGACGTCCACCAGAGCCTCGTATTGCAAGGCTTCGAGAGCTTTGGAATTGTGCTGCGCGAATCCTCCACAAGGCTCACCTGCGGTGCTGTTGTAGCAGGATTTAGACCGCTTTGATACTAGTATCTTGCACTAGGCTATGGCTGCGCAACTCCGAATCATAATCTTTTTCATTCTTCTTTCTAATTCTCAGCACATTGTGCGAAGTAACGCGATGGGTTTATTAAGTAATGGTTTGTTTGCGAATCCCAGTAGTAGAGATTTATCAGGTAGCCAGGCAGCTTTATCAACGGCCAAGTTCCATTCTAGAGGTGAGCAAGAATCCGTGTATGGGGGCGTGAACTAATGGATGTCTTCGTTTTCAGCTCCTCAGCCACGAAAGACCCAAAGAACGCATTTCAAGCACAGAGCATCTGCTAGTAGGTCTGCATTCTTCTCTCGTTGCATTTTTCTGACGGCCTCATCACAACAGTCGAGAGCCACCGGCCTGGATACCCTAGACTTGCTGCCTTCCTCAACAGCGACAGATACTTCTGCGCTTTCAAATCCTTTGGTCGTTTGCATGCCAGAGTTCTCTTAGACAAGCAAGACGAGCTCATCGAAATTCAAGAACAACTCGAAGAGATTGATCAAGCAGAGACAACTTCATATTTCCTCCACACCAGGAGGGAGGACCGTAACAGCCGGAGACGGGAGATTTTGCTGCAAATTGGACATAAATTGATTGAGTACAGTACGTCCAGCTCGGCAGAAACTGGATTTGCTCGGTACTAATGACGCAAAGATGCTTTACTAAGAGATTACTACAGCCACCTGGAGCAACGGAAGCCACAAAGGACACATGTTGAGAGTATTAGCAATTGGTTACATGGAAACAAGCCTCTCGTAGCGGAGGAGTCCGTGTTCCTTGAAGACTGGGAGGATCTAAGCTCTCCCAATCATCCAGTTGATCATGGCGGATTAGAGCGCTTCCTCGAGCGTTGTGCTCTACAGCTCGACAAAATCGGCTCGCAGAAAGTGAGCAGGTACAGTCTGGATTTGCGCTTTCTAGGTAGACTAACGGCGGGCAGGTTTTCACTGAAAAACTAACCTGTGCCAAGTCGACGGATAATCATGTTTTACATTTTTCTCCCCAGTGTATTGCCGCTGTGTCACGAGGCATTACTACAATACTTGCTGTCGCTACACTGACTGTACCTATTGCAGTTCTATACAGCATTCCGAAAATGACTTCAAGGCTATGGGCGATAACCATTTTCACCGGCATCTTTTCTGGAGCTCTGTGTATGACCCACACACGGAACTTTGAAATATTCTCTGCAACAGCGGCATACTGTGCTGTTATGGTCGTTTTTGTTGCGAACCTTCCTATTTAAATCGCTCGGGGCGGAGTTGTTCGCGGAGCTGTTCGACTTGGGCTTCGGTCTTGTAAATAGGAAACTGCTGGCTCCGGACTTTTTCTTCCATCTGTCTCTTGATTTCCCCTAAGCGAGCAATGAAGGTTCGAATTCCGGCTTGGCCCTGTTTGTCTGTCTGAATGCCTTCCAATCTCGAATTAAATGGCTTGATTCCACCGGCATCTAAGCGGAGTTGATCGTAACTCTCAAGAATATCTTGGAGCGAAAAAATCTTGCCCATAGGGTCTATCTGATTTTCGAGAGCGACCCTCAGTTGGAAGGGCCCAAGCTTGCCAGTCGCGGCCCTATTTAAGGTTCGATTTACGACATCCAGTGGCGTGTTCTTATACAATATCTTTTCGACTGGACTCAGAATTTCTGCATCTAGAGGCGCCATCCATGCCGTGGGATTTGCACCGTATCGTAACAGTGCTTCAGCGGATTCTAGATCCGCATAATAGACAGCATAATGCAATGGAGACCATCTAATGGCCGCTGAATAACTTGCGGCAAATTGATTAATAATTGCCGGTAAGCGGAGTTTTGGATGTTTCTCAAGAAGGCTTTTAACTAGTGGCGGCCTATTACTGGCTTGGATGCATGCTGCGTGTAGAACGTTCCGACTAGGTACTTGGGAATGGAATCGAAAATTGATTGACGCTCCATGCTCGATGAGTAACGACGCAGCTTCCAATTTGCGGCTGCAGACGGCCAGTTCGAGAGCAGGTTCGCCTCTGCCATTGGTAAGATCTAAATCAGCTCCAGCTTGGATCAGAAGGCTGACCACTTCGGTTCTTCCAAATTCAGCAGCATGCATCAACGGTGTGTGCTGAGCTTTAGTCCCTGTTCGAGCATTGACGTCGATTTCCTGTAGCGATAGCAGATACTTTGCCATTGGAGCATTGTCGACTAAAGCGCAATAATGCAAAGCATTGTACCCGCATTATCCACGGCATTGATATCCTTCACAAAAGGTGTCATTTTCTTTAGTTTCCATACTGTCGCATTGTGGTCTGTTTCGGCGCACCGGACAATAAACGTAGCGAAGTTATCTCCGTCATGAAGTACCATGTCGGGAAGTCCTGGCGTCGCTTCCAGAAGAGCCTTAATAATATACCTCTCTTCTGCGTTGTTCTGCAAAGCAACCAGAATTGGCGTCTTCCCAGTATAGTCTGGAGCACTAAGCTCACATGTGGCCTTCCTCAAATGTTCGATGGTCTTCTGAAGAGCAATCCGGTAACTGGAGCCATGAATCAAATATCGTGAAAAAGGAGTTGTTGTACAAGCCAGCATGGAGCTGCCAATTTCCATTCTCTTGCTTGACTCTGTGGAATGCGATCTTTTGAGCAGTTCTCCCACAATCTCATGCATATGGTATGCAATTGCAAGATTAAGCGGACTATAATGGAATGTTACAATACTGGAGGGCTCTCCAAGCACGGGGGCACGAACGCGATGCCGAATTGTTGCATCGGCACCCGAGTTAAGCGGCGCCCTCACCAGCTCCAGATTTCCAGTTCGTACTGTCCAATGCAGAGGTGTTCTGAAAAGCTCCGTGCAAAGCTCTGGTAAAAATGTCGAATGTGCAGCGCGGGCATTGAGACAGTTTGAACACACCCCAAAGTTCGCACTATTGTGACCCCTCCGGTCACGCAAAAGCTTTCTCAGCAAAAGACGTGCTTCATCCTCTTGGAACATAATTAGCCAGTGGAGGGGAGTGGGTTCCCCAAATCTGCCTACGAAGAAGAGTCACGCTTGCGCAAGTCGTGAGGCGGTTTTAAATAGGCCGAGTCTGCAAGCTTCTATAAGTGCACAGGAGATATCTCGCTGGGACAAATTCTCTAGGTGGGTGGATGCGGATATTTTGTGGTCTTCCCACAACCCCTCAAGGTATTGTGTACCCATGTCTGTTGACGGCTGGCTTATTTTTCCTGCATCTTTCTCGAGAAGCTGGATCAGGATTTTTTCTCTTGACTTGTTAGAAAGAAATTCTGGTCGCTTTGACAACTGAGGCGTATCGCTAAGGGATCGGGTTGTAATTACGGTCGACTTAAGGGAGTGAACTCTGTTCGTAAAGTAATTATCTTCATTGCTGTAGTAGCTTGTGGCAGGCTTTATTAGTGATGCTGTTACTCGTCCAGCAATTTCTCTGGCTACCGGGCTACCAAAACAGGCTTGACGCAGGAGGCTTGCAGCTCTTGGATTATTGGGCTCCACGCCGAAGCCGAGATGATAGCATATGCTCAATTCTATATGAGCTTGAGCAACAAATTCACCATCGTAATTACCCCTAGCCCGCATTTCCCAGAGACGGACGAGGTTCTTCTGTACATTCCATGGAGGCCGCGGAGAAATAACCGCCTGATAGTGTTTAGTGAGCGATCTCTCTATCATTTCATCCGGGGAACATACTCGCTGTAGGCTTACCGTACCTTCTATACCTTCGGAGCCTTTTTGAGTATCACGACCGTCCCGACGAGTGAAAGGTATAACTCGTTTCTCAAGACCTGATGTGTCAACAAACTCGCGGGGATGATACTTTATTTTTATGCCCTTCGGACCTTAACTGAATCTTACGCCATACGTATCGTGTGCTAGCTTTGTGTAGCTCCCTCCTTCCCCACCCTTCGGAATGACCCGGCTTGGTGGTTGTTGCGATGGTCCACTACTGAGTCGGGGGAGCGAGTGTGTAATAGGAGGCCTCTCCTCCCTAGCATTCTTCCAGAGAATTGCTTCCACTAACTTCATCGGCATTCGATGAGTAGGATTTGTTCTTATGGAGCATTTCAGCACGGACTCCAGAGTATTATATATCTGGAAATCTACAGGCTCGTCTCGAATAGTCTGAATGTATTGTATCGCAGACTCGAGTATACTATCCCCACCATCTAAATATGACTTCCGCAAATATTCTCGATATCTCCTATTACATAGTAAAGAGTCGCTACTGTCGATGCTGCTTAGAAAGAAGTTTCCGTTGTTCAGGATCTCCCAGATTAGTATGCCGAACGAGTAGACATCTGCCATTTTGTACCCCTCGAAAGGCTCGTGGATCACAAAATTCTCGGTATACCCTTCTATTTCTGGGGCGTTATAGAGGACTGTACCAGCGTAGTTTGCTCCACCTTCATCGACTTCTTTACGGGCGAATGAGGAACCAAAATCGGCAAATTTTGCGGTCCATGGCGTTCTATCGAACCCGGAGGTGTGCCCAAGAGGCTCGGTTCGCATGGTAACAAGGAGATTGTAGGCTTTGACGTCGCTATGAATGAACTTACAATCATGCAACGCTTTTAGTCCACAAGCTACGTCCAAGCTCAACTCGTATTTCTTACGAACGGTCACTGGCTGTTGCAGCGCTTGGAGTAACTCGGAAAGAGTCCCATATTCTGCGTAAGGTAATACGAGAAATGGTTTAGCTTCTCCGGATCCTTCCCCTGCCCAACCGTACCCAAATACAGACAGAATGTGAGGATGACCTCGCAAGAATGGATGTGTCAGAATAGTGATTTCTCTAAGCAAAGTACGGATAATCTGGTGATACTTTTACGGTCGCTTGTCTGCTCGCATGTACTTAACAGCGACGTAGTATTGGATTGGCGGGTCCGTGGTATCTTCGTATATTTCACGATTGACGTCGAACATAGAGCCTGATCCAAGGAACTTGTCCGGCTTGAGCAAGTGCCCATTAACTTGAGGCAAAGTTTTGTGGACTGCTGCTAGAATGCCGCTAACGTTGGGATCGAGGTTCTTACGGTCGCGCCGGGACTGTCCTACTTCCTTATCTACTATAGTCTGAAAGCGTGCGTCCCATAAAGTGGACGTGGTATGTTGACTCGAGGTACCTGGATCGTCACGGAAAGACATGATGTCTGGAGCGCAATAGTATGATATTCTGATGTAGGAGGTGTTTGTGTATTATTGCGGGATAGGGGAGCATGGGAAGGAAGGATGCCTGTTGAGGATCAAGTTGACGAGGCTGTGGATTGGAAGGATGTAGCCGGAGTTGGCTGGGCTGACTTATCAACCTATACGACCAAGCAGCACTGCAGACGCTTCCAGCGTGCCTCGAATACACACAGAATGAAACTAAACCTGTGTTTATTAACACAAAGATTAAAAAACGAGACCGGTTTCCACGTTACCGTAGTCGAGATTGCGATTGTTGACGAACGGACGTCCGGAAGTTGCTGAGTTGAAGACATTAAGGTATTGCATGTTGTAGGATGCGGCTTCCGATTTCGTCGTTTTTGAGTATCGTCTGACTCCAATGTTCATGGCTCGGAAGGTGCGATGATCATTCCTTCCTGTTCTCGATGTTCGAACTCGTGGGAATCAGAGTACCCGTGGACTTTAATCGACTTCTGGGCGTGCTAAAGGATGTCAGGGCTCTCGCAAATTAACATCCGGCAGTACCGAATCTCCTCTGTGAGACGTTCTAGGGCAACACGCCGTTCTCATTTAGGCCGCCCTACGAGGGACAAGTTGCAATTAGGATACGCTGGAAAGGTTTGCAATCTGGAATTAAGGCGGTGGGTCGCTACAGAGGATAGAGGACGTCTGAATCCTGAAGCAGTTGCGACCTGCGCTAGCGGAACCGCTAAAAGCCGACGTTGGGAATTACACATCTACAAAATCGTCCGCACTGCAGTAAACTCTCCGGATGCTAAGAAGCCATGGCAAAGTCGCGTAAGCATTGGAGGGACCTTATCAAGCATTAATTAACCGAACGATTTTCCTTATTAGGAAAGCTGGGTTTGATAACGGCGGACTTGAAGAATATGAAAATTTGTGTTTGGGGAATTTAAAAGCATATTGCCTCTAACGCTTGTATTGAATAGGTTGGTGGTGGTCATGAGTCTGGTTTGAAATGTTTAGCATACCTAGGTACATATACGCGGTTCAAGCTTTTGGCTAAAGCATCCTGACACTCCTAGCCTCTCCGCTTAAGTTGGGGATCATGCCGCGTAATCAACCTATACGGAAGCTAGCCGTGCGAATTGATGTGCCCGAGATATAGGCCAAAGATGCTATTGTTCTTGGCTCAATTTGGGAGCTTTATCATAAAACTTCGATGGTCTGCCGGGCGCGTTAAGTCGCCGATTCTGACTATGTCGCTTTCTCTGCTGGGTGGAGAAAAGAATCCCAGGCGGTGGTGGATACGGGGGACTATTAGCAGGTGAAGTGACAAAATTCTACTAAAACCCCTCTAAATCACACTATTTTCGTATAATACTGAATTTTACTATGCCTAGTAAGCTCTTATCCTATGGTTCTTAATCATTAAGCTTATTATAATGTAGGGGGACGCCGTAGGACTAATCTTAATTAGTACTAGCTTAAGCTAGCTACGTTCTACTATAAAGGCCTTAACGTAGTTTACAAGCGAGCTGTTAGTACAAGCGAGCTGTCACCTCACCAAACTTTTAACGGCCTACCTAGATCAACGTATAATAGCTTAATGTAGCAACGCACAATTAACCTATAAAGAATTACAAATTATCCTTACAATCTTAGCTATTAATCGAGGTTAAGTTTTAACTGAGAATAGCGCTATAACAACTTTTTACTGCTCTTAAAGTACTCTCTACCTTTAATATACTAGAATAGCTACGCAACGCGATTGTAAGCTGAATTTAAAGAAGCTTATAAAAACTAAAGAGGAGATACTTATTAGCTATATTCTTAATTAGGATTTATAAGGATTTCTACCTATAATTAATAGCGTACGAATTATAGTAAATTAACTATTAGTTAAATATAGCGCTAGCTAGATTAGTATCTACTAGCTTTAAAACTTTATATAGTATATTAAACGTTTTAAAACCTAATTAGACTATTCTTATAATTAGTAGTTAACTTTATATAAAGATCTAATAATTATAGATATAAAATATACTTTATAAGTAAATAGCCTATATAAGTAAGCGGTCTACTCTATTATTAAAACGCAATATCTAAGTATTATAAATACTTCTATACTAGAATCTATTAAAATATAGAACTTTATATAGATAAATAAGTAAAGCTAATTATTTATATAGTTTAGCAATTTAGTTAAAACTAAACTACTAAGCTTACTTAGTTATTAAATAATAACTAAGTAGAAAGAATAATATAGAAACTAAATTATATTTAATAGTTTTATAACTCTAACTTTTATAGCTCTTTATAGTTAACTTATATATCTTATATATACTTTACTTACGCGTTTCTATTATAAATCTATAAGAATAATCCTCTATAGTATATAATTATTCTTAGTTATTATTCTATTCTATATCTAGCTAATTAGAGGCTATTATATTTTAACTACTCTTATAAAGTGTTATAAACGCTTATATATAGTTAGTTAATTATATTTTAAGTAGTTAACTCTATTACTATATACTACGTATAAATATTAAAATATTATATAAAGAATAGAGATATCTATATTATATAGGTTTTTATAGGGGCTAGGTTTATACTACTATACAGGCTAGCCGGGTCGGCGAAACCTTCCTCTATTATAGTTAAGACAAGTTAGTTATATTCTAGCTAATAGTTAATAGCTATTACTAGCAACTAGTTTAGATATTATAATAAGGGTAGTATAGGTGCGGAGGTATCGCGGTATTACCGTAATAGTACCCCCCTTTTAGTTATAAGCTTCTATAAGTTAGGTCTTTATATTATATTCGGGTTATTTATAATTAAGTAATAGTTATTAATACTAGCGTTAGTTAAAGTTGTAGATATATTAGCGTAATTGGTTATTATTATATAGTAGTACTATACTAGGGATCGGGTCGGTTCGATTTATATAGTAGTACTATACTAGGGATTAGATTAGATTATAGGCGTATTAGTACGATTAGTTATTATTATATAGTAGTATTATACTAGAAATTAGATTAGGTTGCAGGTATATTAGCGCGACCGATTATTAATAGTAGTATTATATTAGAAATTAGGTTAGTTTAGTTTATATAGTAGTATTATTAACGTACAGCATAAGCGAGCTGATTACCTAAGCGAGTTAATCATAATGCTAAGACTATACTAAAATCGCGACTACTTTTCGTAAAATATTATACTTTCTTACATTCTATCGTACTATATAGTATAGTAGCCTATTCTTCTATATCTATAGCATTATTTTTACACGTCCGCGAGTTATATCTAGCCTCGCTGTACTACCTATAGTACCTTTAAGTCGGCTGGTCTCTATTAACACGCGTCTTCTTTCTACCCTTCTTCTTATTAGTACGAGTGCTAAAATCTTTTAGAACAGTTAATCGAGCGCCTTCTTCAATTGTTAGGTTACCTTCCTTCTATATACGCTTTCTTTTATGCGATCGACGTTGTATAGCAGCCTTATTAGCTATTTAAAGCTTAGTAACCTAAGCGCGCAATAGTACGTTTTTATATATTATATACGCAGCACCCTTTATAAACTATTTAAACGCTTCTACTATTAAAGTAGATAAGCTATCTAAGTACTTTTAAACTCTTAATCGAATGTATGTAGATTAAGACCTAAATTCGATAGGATTACTTGATATTTTTAACTCTTAAGGGGTATCTTTAATTATAGGGGGTATTAGTATATATAGTCAAACTTTAAGCTTCGATAGTATTATATTTAGATTAAATAGAACTAGGCTAGCGCCTTAAAAGCTACTTAAAATATTACTCTTTATAATTGCTGTGTTAAAAGCTACTTTAAAATAGGGTAAGAACTCGATTTTTATAATATAGTTAATATAACTGCATATCAGCTGCTTAACTTAGCACCTATACATAGTCTTTAAAGGCGAGAAATAACCTACATCTAATAGCTATAGTAGGTATAACGAATATAGAGGTATATAGAGAGTAATAATATTCTTTTCCTTATAGAGCTGCCTGAATTTAAGCGAGTTGTAGCTCTTATAGCTGTTAAGAATTAGCAATTAATATATACTAATAGTATAATCCTTTATATACGCGTTAAAGT